>VZRV01000144.1:2465894-2545328 GCA_013398115.1 Falcunculus frontatus
ATCCAGAACTGTAACTAAGATCCATCTGTCCTAATTATCTTGAAATGAGGAGCAATTTCTTCCTGTGTCATATTATGTCCCATTTAACTCAGTGACAAAGCTGTTCCATGTTGGACTGGCTTCCAGTATTTATAAACAGGAGTAGGGCTGTTTGCACATCAGTGCAGCAATGACAAACGAGGAGATTGTGCAACACCTGGCTGTAGGTTTTACTAAAATCCCTGCTGGTTTAAATCAGGTGCAGTCTCCCCACGGGTTTCACTCGGGCCAGACTTCCTCCTGCGATGTTTTGGACGAAGATCACTACCCAGCTCTGCTAGTTCTTTTCCTGTTCTTGTCTACCATCTACCTGAATAAAGCAAGTAAATATTTTTGCTAGCACTGCCTGCAGCCGCTGCAGAACCTGGGAGACTTTACAAACAATCTTACACACACCACTGTGTCCATTACAACAGGACCACCTCTGAAATCCAAGATAGCACCTCCTGTGCTCAGTCATCTCCTGACAGGCTCCTTACATCATACTCCCTGGCACAACATACCTGTGGTTTTTCATTCCCCATCCTCTCAAGCTCTTAAAAGCCAGATTCTAAGCTTTTAGTGCATATTGACTGATCTCAAATTACCAGCAATGTTTGCCCTTACTCTGATACTGCCTCTGCACTGGAAGTGAGCCCCCTCTAGTCTGCCCTGAAGGCAGAAAACACAAAAGCTGTTCTGGTTGCTTCAGCTCTCAGTCTGAAGGCATGTTTGCAGCAGAAGGACATTCTCCTTCTGTTCTACCAGGGCTTTTAAGGAACCAGAGGGTCACTTCAAAGCATTTTGGAATAAAATGTAGCTCACTGCTCCCCTGTCCCTGGAAGCCAGTGGGAGCCAAGAGCAGCCAGTTTCAGGTCCAGCTGTGCTGTGTATTACATGTGGAATCGTCTAGAGATAAGTTTGCCAAGGTCGGATACCTAAGGGAACGAGTTTTATTTCAAGGGACTAAATCAGAAATGTAAAGCTTAACCACAGCAGCAGTCTGCACATGCTGTGGTCTGTCCTAGGTTTTATCACTTCCAGTTTTCCATTTTGATTCTCTCATGTTTTGGGCTTATTGTCCCCTTGAAGGTCACCTGCATCTACCTTTGGGAACATGTTTCATATTTCACTGGAGACATCCAAATGGTTTCTTATTGTTCCACTTACCTGCCTGCTTTGCTAAACATATGTTTCAGTGCAGGTGGCTAAGCCCACTGGGGTATTGCAATGTTAAATCACTGTGATAGCTGACAGAATGAGTCTCTCATCTTCCACTTAGTGTGAGATTTTCCTTTGGGTTTGGGGTGGGTTTTGCAAGGATAAACACAAGTAACTTCTGGTGCCAGACTGTTGATACCAGGGCTGCTGAAGCATTTTGCTTTAATAAATTCTAGACCTTGCTGCCTTAGGTGCCTTTACGCTCTTGCCTGTTGTTTTGGGGGTTCAGGGGGGTTAGACTGGAGTCAAAGGAGTAGAGGGGAATTCTTTCATTTGCTATCTAATAATTTTAAGACTTTATTGCTGCCAGCCATTGCAGCGGGATTTGAGAAATAAGTGGAATAAGTATGTAAATAAAACAAGTAACAGTGACAAAATCTATAGGGGACCTTTTCAGGGGAGTTTTGAGGAGGGGTGGTGAAGATTTTTTGGCCAGAAGGGATTATTCTCTCAGCAGTACTTACACTGGGAAATTGTCTTAAAGAGTGGTAGTTTTGCACAACACTGTATTACCAAGATTTTTCAGAAACACCTGTCACTTTATTTCTTACAGTCCTGTCAAATTTTTTGATCCATTTCATTCACTGAACTTTTTTAATAGGAATGAATTTAACTCAGCTTCAGGATTAGTTTGTCGAAAGATAACTCAGACATTTTTTCTGGCTAAGTAATATGTTTTCTTGTATTTCTGGAGGGTGAACCCATCCAGTAACAGTAACAGTAGAACTTTTGGCCTCGCTCGTGCAGGCCATCATTTCTAGACCACATCAGCTCAGACAATAGCTCCAAATTCCAAGAAGCAGATCAAGCTAATCATAGAATATCCTAAGTTGAAAGGGATCTGCAAGGATCATTGAGTCCAGCTCCTGGACATTGAGTCCAATTAATGCCCTGTCTGAACTAATTAATGTCACCACTGAAGGAGTCTGCGTTGCTTTTGTGGAAGCTGGTGGGAAAATGGTGCCCTTTGAGAAGGCCCTATGAAAGGCTGACTGGACCAACATAATTTGTAGAAAAAACTTCAGATGTATTTCAAATCCATTTTCTTTAATGGCAGTAGAACTACCTAATGGCGGTTATTAGATTGTGTATATTAGATTATTAATAAGTATGTGTGATAAATCATGTCATGTTCACAAAAAATGCTTAGTCCACTTATTTACCATCTAGATCTTAGTTCTGATTATGTAGTAAGTATTTCCTGATAGACTAGAAAATAGGTTACGGTGGATTTTACAAAAGCATTGTGGTCTTGGGACTGTGCTGCCCCTAAAATGAATCTTTAAGGAAAAGTATATAATTTTCACCATCCTGTATTCAAATTTTAAAAATTATATTTTTTTTGAGACACAAATTAGCAAAACCTTTTTCTAGAAATCTATTTGTACAGGATTAGTACTTCCAGTGGATGGAAATAGCTGTAATAGGGATACATTGATTTACACCCACAGATCTGGCCTAGAAAATGCAGAGCTGGATGCTTGTTTTTCAGGCCTCAGTCAGGTGTTTTGCTTTCTGAAGCTTAATTTGAGTCTCTTGTGAGCAAATAATTATTCAAAATGCGATTAATCTATTGTTATGTTTTCATCACTGCGATGATGTTGTATTTACAGGTTTTTATCTGATTAACAGTTACTTTCCCATTTAAAATAAATTCAATAACCAAATGTCTCAATAACCAAATGAAAGGGCTAGAATGCACCAGCCTTGAGATTATGAATAAGTATTTAACAGCCCAGACAGCAGAGCCTGAAACTGGGTGGACTCTCTTGCATTTTTCTCTACTCTGTGCTCTTTAGCTTTTTGAGCCTTAGGAAAAATAACACCATGTTTATTGCTGTGATAGATTTCAGGAGATGCTGCTGAAAAGCTGTCATGTACTGAGATACACAGCACCATGAGTCTTTTAAAAGAATTCTGTATTTGTTTGGGTTAAAACCTCAGGGCCAGGTTCTTCTCTTGGTCCAACAAGCAGAGCAGATAAAGGGCAGAAGAACTATTTGATCCTTGGGTGCTGGTGTCATGCTTTGTCTATGTCCTCCTTTCAGATCAGTGGTTGTTCACAACCTGTGGTGCCAGTGGACCCTACGGCCCCACGCAGAGCCAGTGCAATGACGCCTACAGGAACTCCAAGCTCAGAGTGGTGGTGGGAGCTGAAGGGATTCTCCAAGGCATTCAGATCTGGAGAGTACCAGCAACCAACACATACAGGTGAGGGAACTGTCTCTGATTGTCGTTGATACATCTGTGTTTGGAACTATCCAAGCTGCAGTTACGTGCCAGGCATTTCTGAAGTATTACATTGAGAAGTTTGGCCACATCTACTGGGGTTTTACTCATCATTGAGCCTGTGATTTCCAGCTTCTCCAGTCTCAAATTTGTTCCCTGGAAGATGCAACTTTTTCGGTGAAAGAAAAGAAACTTTCTGAAGCGGGCAAATCTTTAGCCTGAATGGTTACAGGTTGTGAGAGCTCTGTCAGTAGGTGAAAATGAAGCATTTTCACCTCCCCAGACCAAGAGGGATACATTTCTCATATGCCATTCATTGAGCTCTGGGATCAGAATGAGTTTTTTCCACCCTTCACCTGGTGTGGAAGGCATAATCACATGTCAGCATTTCTTACAGGACAGCTTGCATCAAGCTCTACTCAGCACATCTTCACTTTTTTGAATCCAGACACAGCAAGTTGAGCCTATAAGCTTACCACTGTAGAATTGATTTTGGAAGCCAGCCACCTAAATGGTAGGCTCTGTGATACTGAGGGTTCTAACACTTAAATCCCCCTGTGGAGTTATTTTCAAAGAGAGGTGATCAGATACCGTTCAATGCTACTAAATAAGATTTTTACCAATCATTTTTTCTTTTTGCTCTTGCTGGGGAAAGAAGTACAATCGAAGGGTAGTTCACTGTATCTGGTTGGCAATATGCATCACTTTGTAAGCAGAACTGTCAGTTTGAACCAGTGACGGTCTAGTGGTGGTTTTTTTGCAGCATTCCATATTGAAACCAATGATGGTATCTTGGATTTCAAAGCAAAACATTCCATTGTAGGCTTTGAACAAATTTCAGTTACAATTTGCTGGTCCCATCTTTTATTTTTTTCCTTTATGTTGAAAAAGAATGGTAATGTTGAGGCTAGATGTCAGTCTCTAACAGAGGTCTAGGGCAAAGCAGTTTCGAGAAACTGGCCAGGCTAGGCACAAGTTCTGCCTGAGTGCCTATTCCTACAAGGATTGATGGTAATGCAAAAACCATTAGTGATATTTTACCCAGCTATCAACAAGGAGTTGCCCGAGGTGAATAGAATTTTTCAGAACCAGTATCCAGTAAATACGGTTATAAAGTACAGCCCAAAAAAGAACAGGCAAAACAGCCCAAAAGCTTACAGCACTGTCATTTCTTTAGTATCAGAGTCCAAGAAGAGCCAGAATTCCTGTGCAACTGTAGGCTGATTTTTTGCTGCACAATACAAACCCTGGGCCCTGCAGGGATGACCTGTCTATTTAAGTCCTGTAAATGACCTAACAGACTTTTAGGTTCTGTACAGATAATAGATGTATAATGTCGTGCATAACATATATATAAAGGGATGACATTCTCTTTTGCACCTCTTAAGGCTATAGTAGAAAATTCACAGCCTGGGGAAAGCAAGAGGCAATTGTGGGCTTAAATTAACTTTACATCTTCCTGATTCTGGTCTGCTGAAGGGGCAGCAGAGTCCTCCAGCATAGCATAGCCCTAGGAAAATGTCAAGTCGCAATATCAATTCCAGGGCTTCCCAGAGTCTGGACTCACTTCCTGTGTTTAGCTCTGCCCTGCGGTCCTGCTGCAGTGTGGGTCCTGTAAGTTCTCCTGATGGGCACAGCTGAAATACCTAACACAGAGAGAAAACCCTCCTGCTGGCTGCTGGGCTCCCAAGAAAGCTGATGTTCTGCCATATCAGTGTGTTTTACACTGTGTAATGTACACCTCCGGTAACTGCACAAGAAGGATATCGATTTTGGGAACATGAGGCAGAATATGCCTTATTAAAATACAGACAGCTCAATTCTGCACAAAACTCTGCCAGCACAAACCAACCACACCCAGAAAACCCCACCATCTGTGAAGGCCTGGGTAGGCTGCCACACACCATAGTGCCCACATTTGAAAACTGGAGTTTTACGTGCTCTGGTTCTTTCGCATGGGACTTCACACTGTATAACAATGAAGTTAAACATTATAAAAGAGTATTTTTTGTTTCAGATTTCCTTCTAGCATTCAGAAGGTCTGGTCATCTAGGTCTATGACCAAGTATGAGAGAAGTGAACTGTAATAACTTACATTACTATCTGTTATCCAACTCCTTTCCATTTTTAAAGGAAGAGGTTTTGGTCCATTTTGCTGAGTGCCCCATCTGTGGCACTTCCACTGTCCTCTCTTCTCTATGGTCACTTCACATAAGGTGGCACAAGAACACAGACCAGTAGAGTGCAAAAAAGTGCCATTCTGAGTCAGCCAGCCTAGGCACAGCATTTTCTCATACTCTCAAGACTAGCTCCAGTGTTTCCCATAACCTGGATGTTATGGTGCATGTTTTTCTCCAGCCCTGGTTTGCACAGCCTGGTTTGCACTCTGGACATCCTGACTCTTCCTGAAGGTGTGGGCCTCTTTTTCAGATCCTACAAGTGTCATAGTAAAAGAAAATAAGGAAGGCAGTGGAAGGTACTCTGCATTCTTGCTCTGGGTGGGCTGAACCTTTATTCAGGGCCAATATGTTTAAAAGGATTCCTCCTGTAAAAGAAAGTTGTTCCTATTGAAAGGGATCCTGTTAAAGTTTGAAGTCAAGATAACTGTTTAAACAGTGACACCCATTTTGAATAGGGAATGATTGTCACCTGAATCTACTGGCTTTTATTTGTCTGCAGCCTTTGAATGAGGCCAAACTAGGTTTCCTGAACTTTCTGACATCATTGCTTGTATGCAGAATCTGTTCTTACGTGGAAAAGTATGGCCCCTACTGGCAGCCAATTAGCCCTGCCAGCTTGCTGTGCCTGGTAGTGCATCTCATTAGCCATTGTAAAATTCTACAGCAAATCAACTCGGTCTTCAGATTCATGCAGCATCTGTTCAGGGTGGTCCAGTGCTGTGTCCATCACTTTTTCTGCTGGCTCCAGTACAGCCTAACTGAGGACTGATTGCTTTGGTTATCAGCAGTGGCATGAACATAATCATGTCACATTGCCAGGATCTAATATGCTTTATGAGACACTGCCTGTTTGCAGGCAGGACTATGCTGGGCAGAGAGCAGCCAGGTGCTGGAGGAAAGGAGGTGTTAAAGCAGAGCACCTACGCTGTGCCTGGTAGGAAGCCGAGAGTAATTTTTGAGTTCTCAGTCCTGCCGTCTCTGATTATGTGCTCCAGGTGGAATTTTGCTCCCACAAAAATAGATGGAAAGTTACTCAAGTCATTGAAGAATTACCTGCTTATTTCAGATCCAAACTGAGTTGCTGTACTATCATTCACATACTCAGAAAGCTGAGTAACTCCATGTTTCGTTGCAGCAGAGATGTGTGTTTTATCATGATCTTTAAAAAGTGCTTTGAAATCCTTTGCTAAAAGCTGCTTTAAGTATGTCCATTGTTAGAAAGGGAGAGGGAGGAGCTGAGCAATGCAGTGTTAAAGCCACGTCTTTGGGTACATCAGCAACAGTAAGCACCTCTGAATCGTGACTGTTTGAAAAAAAATCCCAGAGCCTTAACTGAGACTGCAGCAGCCTGTGTGTAACCTGCCCACTCCTGGCTGGAGACAGTTCCTGGTCACCACGAGTTTAGCCAGGGGGCTTTTGCCTTCCTTGTTTACTGCAGGTAGTGTCATCTCCATCTACTCTTCCTTCTGTATTCCTCTGGTCCTGGGAATAAGAGAGCTGTTTTCCATCTGGTCCGTGCTACGAGGACCAGTTATGCTGTCTGCTTTCTCAAATCTCCCTCTGTCAATCTCATGCTTAATGTTCTCTTTAGCCATATGTCCTGTTTTTACCAGTTTTCCCACTTCTGTTCTTTCTCTTCCTTGCTGCAAACTTCTCAAGGATGTGTCTTCTGGGAAACAAGATGTGTTTCATATATTAAAGCTGAAAACTATAGGGAGTTGCTCATTCTGTTCTCAGCAGTGTTTGCACAAGAGCCAATGTGAAAGAATCTGTTTCGTAGCTACCCAAGCTCACAGATTCAAACAGAGCAGAAAACCAGTCTTCAGGCTTTGGGTTTAGATTTATTTAGAATGTCAGGACTTAAGGGCACAGCTCTGTGCCACCGTGTTCAGGTGTGCAAAATGCTCAGTGCTCAGAAGTGGTCTGTGTTCCCTTCCACCTCTCTCGGACAACTCAGGTGCCAGCCTCTTGTTTTCTTTCTTCTGCAGCATCTCAGGCTATGGAGCTGCTGGTGGGAAAGGAGGGAAGAACACCATGGTGCGGTCCCACGGCGTGTCTGTGCTGGGAATTTTTGACCTCCAGAAGGATGATACCCTGTATATCTTGGTGGGACAACAAGGAGAAGATGCTTGTCCTAGTGTAAGTGATTGCCTTTCTGTTTTGCCTTCATCCCTTCTACCAGTCCATGCAGTTTTGTCTTTTCACACAGAAAAACGTTGTCCTCAAGGGGTTTGGGGTTATAGGAGCCAGGGAATAGGTACGGTTTTACTGGGAGAGCGTGAGAAGATGAAGCACCATGTCCCTGTGCTTGCTCCTCTTCAACATTCGGGCCCTGTTGATAATACATAACAGGTTCCTGACTGATCTGCATATCTCAGAGCACCTGTGCAGGGGGTTGGAGACAAAAGACAACCCTGCCTCCTGTTTCTCTGGAGATCAGTTTTCAAGGCTGGCTTTGCAGGGTTTTGCCCTTGCTCCACTACTGAGCCCAGCCCTGCCATTATCATATACTCTGCACCTCTGGAGATACCCGCTTCACATGGCCTGCTTGGTTTTTCTCCATATGGGAACAGGAAAGACAAAGCAATCATTGCTGGGTCAGTCCTGAGTTTTGTGTTACTAACCAAACCTTACTGCAAATGTCTTGGCAGTAAGATGGGCACTATTTGCATGCACAATAGTTTATTAATTGGTTCGTATTCTTTGGAGGAGGATGGAATAGGACACTCTCATGGAGCAAACTAACTGTTATCTGATGAAATTTCACCTACAGGTTTGAGCTGGACATTTAAATGATGTGCATTTCTCAGCTGTTAATGGCTGGCACCCAAGAGATGAAAGCTTAGCAGTCTGTTAGAGCAGAGAAAGGTTGAAGGATATAGACAAGTAAAAGGGGTTCTCAAGTCTGGCTGCTGAAGTAAATAATGTTAAAACTAGAATTACACATATCTACAAACAAACCATTAATATAAAGCCTTTTTGAAATGAGAAATGGCCTAACTCAAACGTCCATCCAGCGTCTTTAACTAGGACATTCCAGCTGAGTGTAATATATGGACTCATTAAATTGCAGGCCACTGTAATCTTAGTGAGAATTTATTGAGTGCTAATGTAATTCTTTCATTGAGGCAAAGAGATTGCATTGACTTGTAGAGGGGACTTTTACTAGATTGGATTGTAATCAGTTATGTCTTTGCCATGAAGGATTATTTTTTTGTAATCTAGTGGTTCCTTTGGGTCATTGACTTTGTCATTTTATTAATCATTCCCACCCAACTCCAAATCAATTAAGGAGAGGGGAAAAATAGGGAAAGGAGGGCTGTTTAGTTCTTTAGGCAAGTCTGCACACACCAAGTGGATGCCACTCATTCTCTGGCACAACTTAGAACATATTTTGTGGTCAGCAGAATAATTTATAATTTGAGTATGCTTTTATCAGGTTCTTCTTCCAAAAGGAAACACATACGTGAAAGCAGAAGGAAGCAGAAGGTCAATCCTACTATAACAAATGTTTGTGCATTTTCCCCTAAAAGTGCTGTTGGTTTAGTAAGTTCAGTGTGCAATAGATGTGCAATATAACAAGATAGCGTTACTGAGACAAAACCTATAAAGTAAAATAAGCTAAAAGCAAAGTTTGCAACTTGAAAATGCTCACAGCAGGGTTCTGCTTGTCATGCACCTTAGTGTTCCAATTTTAAACCAAAACAACAGTTAGGTCATAGTCCTGAAGTATGTATAAATGATGGTTTAATGTTGTGATTGAAATCAGTTAGTGAATTCAGGTATTTGCCTACTACAGAAAGTTCAATATGTTTGGTGCTAATTGATGGAAGGGAAAAATGCTAAGTAGGAAATGTGGAGGCTTTTTAGTGAGGTATTTCCATTAACATCAGGTGAACATTGCAATCAAAGGTGGGATTGCTGCTGTTTTGGCAGGCACTGGTAGTTGCAGTAAAATTGCTGCTAAGATCAACAGAGATGCACATTGGCTGCTTGGCCCCAACCAACATGGGACTGGAAATGAAGTAAAGAAACTTGGGTTGTCTCTATGTCTCTGCCATTTGGCTGTTGTGTGACATGGGACAAGGCACATTATTGCTGAGTTACTCTCTTCCTCCACTTGTGAAATACGGACTGCTAATGCTGGGAAATATTTGCAGCAAATTCTGTTATATTTTGTATATTAAAAGTTTACGGAGCTGTTTTACACGATAATAGGTATCAGCACTGAGCTTGCTTCAAAATAATTCAGTTTAAAATGGCAACAAATTCTTCTGGTGAAGGTTGAGACAAAAAGCCAGATTCTTCTAGAAGAGCATTCACTTGGTTCTGCTCATGTAGTTTCACTGGAGGACAATTTCTTTCTTTGGGACAGTGGAGGGCTCACGACACTTTGGTGTATATGGGGGCATGGAGGTTTCTTATCTGAATTCAGACATGGTCTTCTGTTTGCAGACTAATGATGTTATCCAGAAAGTCTGCATTGGAGAGAACAACGTGATTGAAGAAGAGATTCGTGTGAACAGAAGTGTCAATGAATGGGCAGGAGGAGGTGGAGGCGGGGGCGGTGCCACTTATATATTTAAGGTATGGAAACACAGTCCCCATGCACCTTCTGCATCAACATCCTGTCACCTGTCTCTGAAAAATCCTTTATACACCTCAGGGAGAGGGTCCACAGAGTGAGCTCCAAGTATCATTAATTTCCACCTGAGAGATGTAGGGATCTGAGCTGGCCCTTCACAGTTCTTAGAACTGCTGTGCAATATGGCCACACTTGCTTCAGTGGCTTGGAGTATGCTTTGCAAACATAATAGGTTGAACTGTGGGGGGGTGGTTCAATATAAACTGAGATGCTGAAGCATAGTTCTACCGAGGAATTAGCCAAGGGCAAATTCTGCAGGACTTCATTCAACTCTGTCATTGCAGAACATGCGCCTTCAGCTGTATGTGTAGCCTGACAAGAGAAGTTGAGGATAGGCTGTATGTTTTCTGTTGGCAATCCTGTAGCTGTGGATCACTGACGTTTCCTGCCCTGTGCTAGCTGAGACAGTACTCATTCCAAACACTGGTTTCAGGCAGTCCTTTGCCAGTGGGGACACTGTGTTGCCCAGTACAGAGCAGTGCTCCTTAGCTGTTTCATTTGATAAGAGTCATCACATGGGACATTACAGGCTTTCTAAGAGCCATCACCATGGTAGATACAATTCATAGAGCTGCTGGCACTGCTGTTTCCTGTTGCAGAACTTGGTAGGACTAGTGCTACTCATTCATTTTCTGGGTGTGGGTGCATAAGTAATGCAATGACAATGTACAGTGCTGAGCAGCCCTAGATGCCTGCTTGGTGCAACATGCAGTAACTATCATGTGGCTGAACTTCCATTTATATGTCTGACTCAGTTTGAACATTGTCTTTATTTCTGAATTTGTTAAGATGGAGAATGGAGAACCGGTCCCCTTGATAATTGCAGCAGGGGGTGGTGGCAGGGCCTACAGGGCCAAAACGGACACATTTCATCCAGAAAGACTGGAGAATGACTCCTCTATTCCAGGGTTGAATGGAAATTCAGGAGCTGCAGGTAAGGAAAGTTTATTCCTTTTAAGAAAACCTTTGTGAATATGTGATACTCACAGATTCCTCTTCCTCACAAGAAGTTGAGGCAAAACTCATGAAAACACAGTTCAGAGGGAACATAGAATTCTAACAAATGCAAATAGAAGGTATCCACAGTGCTGGATACTTGGCATAAATAAGGGTATCAGAGATGATATAGCCATAGCAATGGGAACATTCTCCCAAAATAATGTAGTACCTCTCATAAACAAAGTTGTTTGATTTTTGTTGTGGGAGTTTGCAGTGCCAGTGTGGCCGTCCTGCTCCCTGGCTAGGAGTCTCTGTGAAGAGACCTTGGACTGAGCAACCAGCAGAGCTGAAAGCAAGTCACTGATGAGAGTGTTGTGTGGAAAGCAGGACGGGGACATGTTTTCACACCCCTTTCACTAAATTCCTTTTGTTCTACTTTAGAACTGATACTGCTTTTTTCCAAAAGTATTTTTGGCAAAGAGAAGGGGAAGGCTCTGTAAACCAGAAATAAGTGGTTGGAGAATAGGTAGGGATATCTTTTTACATTTTCCATAGAAAATACTCATCCTTGTATGGTAGGTGGAAAGGGGTGCAAATGATGACTTTCAGCTGAGGTGTTTTGAATGGGCGCTTGTCCTGCAGATCCCGGCAGTGTTTCTTACACAAAAAGTAACCCCCAGCTGTGCCTTTTCTCTTCTCTCAACTGCAGGTGGTGGAGGTGGCTGGAATGATAACACTTCCTTCCTGTGGTCAGGAAAATCCTTGCTGGAAGGTGCTACTGGAGGAAGATCCTGCCCCCAGGCCATGAAGAAGTGGGGGTGGGAGACAAGAGGGGGTTTCGGAGGGGGTGGAGGGGGGTGCTCCTCAGGTGGAGGAGGCGGAGGATATATAGGTAAAGTGGCTTCGTGTTCAAGGTGTCCCTTCCCCTCCTTTAGTGCTAATGATCAGCGAAATGCTGATGATAATTCTCCTGTAGCTAGCATATTTGACTGTTATGTACTAGTATGTCTGTGTGTTGCCTTTTTAGCACTAGATGAATTTATGGCATTTAGTCTTTGAGCAAAGAGCCAGATGCCAGTCCTTCAGCTGCAAGCCTGGCTTTGCACTCTGCAAAACGTGACATTGAGATCCTGCTGTGATTCCTGAGCCTTTCATGTTGGGGTGACAGTGCTGGAGAAGGAGAAGCCATAGCTGTGTGCTCCCGTTGCCAGCACCTGTGTTTGGAGGACTTTGGTCCTGGAGACTGGCAGCCAGGCTTTATGCTGGGGAAAAGACACAGCTTCTCCCCTGCCCTGCTGTGGGTGGGCCTTGGTCCTGCACAGGTGGTCTCTGGGGGCAGAGGCTCAGGCTGCCAGCCCAGACCCCTCTTAATATGACTTCACTCAACAAGGAGCTAATTTCATGTGCCCCTGTGTCTCAGGGCAGCTGTCAGATGGCATTATGTTGATTACAAATGGTGTGGGCCAGATTCAAGATCTTGACTAGCCCATAGTCTCCTGGGCCACATAGTTTCTGCAGCCATCTGCGCTGTGGTGGACTCTTTAACTCCTGGTTCTCCACAGCCTAAATTAAGTATATGGCAGACCAGAAATCTAGAGAGGAAGTAATGAGTTTAAATGATTAAGTGCATGTTTCGTACCAGTGTTACTGTGTAATGCTTCTTTTTCCAACAGAATGACTCACATGATGGTTTTTTTTATTTCACTGAAGACGATTAGAGGGGAGAAAAGCTGTTTTTAGGTGGGGCGGGGGAATCATTGCATGCTTGAAGTACAAAGTAAATGGCCCATACTCTGTTTCTAATACTTGTTATGTATTGCCCAGACTTTGTTTCTGGTATGTTCTATATGCTCAAGCCCAAATGAGCAACTCATAAACTCCTTCCGTCCCCACTCCTGGTGGACCACCCTGCTTTTAGGGTGCAAAGGAGAGGAAGGATATCAGGTTATTCACTCCCTCTGCTGACACAGTACATACCTTGATCAGCAAGGATATTAATTTAGCCCTTGAGTACTGGTGCTTTCCAGTCTCTTGGCTGCATAAATTTTAAGAAGGGCTCATATGTTTCAGAGCATCCACATGGTTAAAGATGAAGTTTGTGCCTTAGTTTGCAACAGTCTACCTAAACAGAGCTAATAAATTGATTGTCACAATCTTTTGTTATTAAATTGAAGCTCTAGAGATAAAGTCCAGTGGTTCATGCCACAACTTGCTAAATATTCCCTATATGTTAAATGCTTTAATTTTTCTCTTTTTCCATTTGGATGCCTCCTTAAATATGCTGAATTCATGCATGTTGCCATGTTTATCTGTGTTTTATTGTCAGTGAGCCTCAGTCTGTTAAGGTAACTTCTGGTTTGACATAGGTGGCAATGCTGCTGTGGACAATGACCCAGAGATGGATGGGGAGGATGGTGTGTCCTTTATTAATCCAATTGGTACTTTATACACTCCAGCACTTAAAGGTATTCATACTGGTCAGAAGTCTTCTAGTGGGCTTGTTTCCTTTTAAAACAGTAGGACACTTTACAACCTTTTGGGTACAACTCAGTGTCATGAACATGAGGAGGCAGAAAGATAGCGTATAAATTACAGTGGAGAACAGACAGAGGTAGCAGGAAAAAAATAGAGGGAGAGAACATCAAGGCTATTAGGAAACACTCCCAACAGTACAGTCTACCAGCCTACAGAATCATTTTGGACAAGGAAAATGATAACAGAACCTCACAGATCAGATCCTTTAGGAAAGAAACAGACAAAACACTTGACTATTCACTAACAAACAAGTTCCTTAGAGCATCCCTTGGTAAAATATCCAGGTGCTGCCCAGCAGTGCATGGGAGTGATAAATGCTGCCACTCCAACCTGTGTTTTCCCAGAAGTCAGTGTCTTTAATATGTTTGCAATGTGTTTGGAAAACAACAAAAAAATCTACTTGTTAAAAAGAAAAGTTTCCTGTAGAACAGCCAGAAGTATTTTCAAATACAGACGCACTCTGGCCTAGCAGATTCAGCCAGAAAGCTTTGAAGACATTGCAGTGTTTGATCTTGGAGGGGGTAAAGGCCAGGAAAGAAAAGGGTGAGCCCAAGGAAAGTATAAGAATGGTCTTATAGTAATTAACTCAGCTTCTTCATCCACTCCCTAGTGACAGAGGGGCACGGAGAGGTGGAAATTAGGCTGCACCTTAACTGCAGTCACTGTGAGATGGACGAGTGCCATGTTGATCTTGAGACTCAAAAAGTCATTTGCTTTTGTGAGCCAGGCACAGAGTTGGCTGAGGATGGTGTGTCTTGCACAGGTAAGTAGGTGTGTGGGTTAGTGCTAACATGTGGGACAGAAAATGCATGGCCAAAGGCTGTAGTCTGGACTGTATCTAGTCTTTCTTAAATCTGGTTTCAGCTGAATGTTGCCTTCTTCCCTGCTGATATGTGCTACAGAGTTATTTTGCCAGGATATAGGAACATCAATGCTAAGGACTGGGGCACTGAGCAGCAGTAGTACTTTTCTCTACAGTATATATTTGGCATATTGGGAAGATCTGAGCAGCGTCAAATTTTGTGCCTGCTTGTGCTGCTGCTCACAGTCTGCTCTGAAATCCTGAAAGTTTGCTCACGGAAGGAATTTTCCAGCTAAACTTAAATGCCAGCCCAGTTCTTCAAAGAACAACAAAAAAAAAAAAGTGCAAGGTGAAGGAATATGTTATTCCTGTGGATTTGGACATTTAAGGTAAAAGTTCAGAAACTGTGAGAAATTCTGTGCAAGATTTCTCTGAGAAAGACTAAATACAGTGCCCGTACTTGCCTTTCTTTCAAAACTAGGTGCTCAGAGCTCCATTTCTAGGTTTGTTTCATATTCTTGTGCAGCAGTTAGAGCAGGTCACCCCAGGGGTTTGGGAGTCTGCTTTCAGCTTTGTCACTGGCATGGGAAAATTGTTGTGTTTTTACCATCCTGCCTGTAAGATGGGTAAAAAGCATGGTCATTTTGTCAAGGTGAAGTAAACCTTAATAGCATGATCCCACATGAGGATGCAGCTCCACTACACTGTTATCAGGTTTTTCTGCCTGGATTACATGCATTTAGGAGATGATACATTGCAGTCCTCCTCCTGCTTTTGCTGTGATTTGGCATTGATAGCAGCACTTTAACCCTGACAATGTAATGTTCTTTCCACCTCCCCAACCTCCTGCCCCTGTTTTTTATGGTCTTGTTTTCACACCCAGGGAGTTCACATGTTAATTCATTG
Organism: Falcunculus frontatus; assembly: GCA_013398115.1. Lineage (NCBI taxonomy): Eukaryota > Metazoa > Chordata > Aves > Passeriformes > Falcunculus > Falcunculus frontatus. The sequence continues at coordinate 2,481,370 of VZRV01000144.1, forward strand.
ATAGTGAACCATCTGTTTTAATGGCTTGATATTAATTGAGGAAAGTGAAACAATGAGGTATGAGAAGTCATAGATCCTGAGAAACGGTCATGCCAGAGGTTGCTCCTACACTATAGGAGCAGCAGATGAGTAAATGGAAGGAAGAGCAGAAAAAATTTGACTGCAAAAAAAGTGTCTCCTGGAAGATCATTTCAAATGTATAATTCCTTCTTCTCCTTTCTGTTACAGCTGAGCCAGTGGTTCGTCTCCCCTTCTCCTTGGTCTTGTCTGTAGTGACTTCAGCACTGGTGGCTGCTTTAATTTTGGCTTTCTCGGGAATCATGATAGGTGAGTATTTCTCTGCAAAAGATATTTTCATGTGAGGGCTGGATCTAAGCCAGGGATAATTGGGCCCTGAGAGGCAAAAGGATTCAGGTTTCCAGCTACTGCTATATTTAATGACACCTTCCCACACACATCTTAACTTCAGATTTCTGTAGTTGTTTCTAACCACAATGACCAATTCGAGGAGGCTTCAGTTACTGACTGCATCTCAAAAGAGACATTATTGTTTGTGTTGTACTGTGAAGCTGCCAGAACACCGCTGCTTCTGGTTTTGTGAGATGTGGTGCTGTTTAATGCCTAAAAGCTCCTTTATGTATGTGCCTATATACAGATTTTACCTCTTAATGTATGACATTTAAGCTTAAACTCTCACATAGATTCCCCTTTCACAAACTGCTACTTAGTAGGATGTGGGTATTCTTGGAATTTTATTTGAAATTCTAAGAGGTATTTTTCACCTTTTCATGTTCTTATTTTAAACAATTGCTCACCTGCCTTCGGTGCAAGCAGAATAGATTTGAGTCAATGAAAAGCAGTCAGGGATTCAAACCACGGCTTTGCTACCTTTCTCTGTCCACACTGTGTATGGTCTGGGGAAGGAGAGGGATGTACCTAGGGCAGGAAATTAGATTTGCACAGCTGTTTCAGTTTTAAGAATTTCAGGAGTTATCAGTTGCACACACATGGCCCTATATCTATGATTTCTGTCCCGACAGTACCTCTTTACAATGACTAAATACTTCTCGGGAGTGGAAGAGTAATCCTCTTTCCATCCAATGAGCCTATCACTTCCATCTCAAGAAAGGGCAACGATTTAAAAAATCAAAGCAAAGGCAATGAGGAGGAAAACGGAGGACAGGAAGGGTTTGTGGATAGGTCATTACATCCATCTGCCTTTGCGAGTGCATGTTTACCCCTTAAATTTTTCCCCTGAGCAACATCTGCTGGAGAAGATGCAATAACTATTACCGTCACAGTCTTTGGGCTCCATCCAGCTCCCACAGAAATCAATAGTGATTTAACCTGCTTGTGATTGTCATCTTGCTTTGGAAAAAGATCCTGCAATATCAGTTACTATTTCAAGGAATATCCTCAGGATATCTTCTTTCAAGGTGTGGTTTTTAATGACGTTGCAGAAGTATCAGTGAAGTGATGCAAGGAATATAACACTAGCATAAACTGACTTCAAATGTAGTCCTACTCTGTTGTTTAGAAAAAGAGAAAGTTTTGAAAAAATAGCTATTTTCTGTGTACAATGTGTTATTCTGAGGAAACAGCTTAGGCTATCCATTTTGAACAATATGATGCAATAATTCATTTCAGACTTTAGTCAATTCTGTGTGATTTAGAAAAGTTGGTTATACCCCGGCTCCCTCAAGTTTCAAACTGGACTTGTGTTTGGAAGGTCTGGTTAAACTAAATAGAGCAGAATTAAACATCAGAACTGTGAACTCTGAGATCTTGCCAAGTGAAATTAATTTTACTTTTTCCAGACAGTCCATGAGCAAGCCTGTTTCTTCATAAGATGTGTAAATCAAAGGTTCCTGGATATCTTCAGATCCCATTTTCTATCTGTAATTATGTGACATACAGAAATATGCCAGCGTCACTGGCTGGTTTGATTCCCTGAAGTCTGGCCACACCACAGCGCATCCCAGCAAGGAGTGATGTCCCAAATCCAGTCTCTGTACATGGCTAACTGTGTTCTCCGTGTTTAGTGTACCGCCGCAAGCACCAGGAGCTGCAGGCCATGCAGATGGAGCTGCAGAGCCCAGAATACAAACTGAGCAAGCTGCGTACCTCCACCATCATGACAGACTACAATCCCAACTACTGCTTTGCAGGAAAGACCACCTCCATCAGTGACCTTAAAGAGGTGCCTCGAAAAAACATCTCCCTCATTCGGTAAATTCATCTTTGCCTTCCCCGTCCTTCACACTGTACACCCACACAGCCTGGCTCTCCTAGAGAGGTGTGAATGCACAGCTTTGTGCAGGCACATGCGAATTCTTGCACACTTTTAGGCTCATGCCACTTTTCATAAAATGTAAAGCTGCAGTAGTTAGGTTCGTGTGGAGAGGACTAGACTTTGGCATTCACCTTGACCTTCTACAGGTGCAGTGTTCATCCCCTGGGACTGTGAGGAGAACTGAATAGTCATCAACAGTAATTCAGATACATCTTTTACAGGCTATGCAGTGAATGGCCCATTGCCATGAGCTGATGAAATTCTGGGGTGGCTGAGGCTTGTAGGAGGCTCTTTTAAATCTTTGATGGGATCTTTGGTAAAGACAATGACATCCTTAAATGCAATAGTGAGAAAAGCAATGGGTTTGAAAATGCCAGACAGTATTAAAAAGACAGGAATATAAAGCCAGCAGGGTAATCACGTCTAGATGAGAACTTCTGGAAAGCTCAAACGTGTCTCCTAAGAAAAACTTGAAAATTTGGAGTTCTTACACTCTTTGCTCTACTGCAGGATAGTTGTGAATGTGACAATACCCTGGTACCATGTAGTGTTACAAAAAAAACCAAGTGGAAGTCCTTGGAAAACTGGGAAGCTTAAGCTGCTAAAAAAGAGGACGCTCGGAGCAGCCAATGCAGTCTGCAATGTTTTGCTGTCTCTTATCTCATTCCCCCTTACCTGCACATCTTGCTGGACTGCACCTGGAAGTTTCCAGTGTACCCTGTGCTGCTGCTTCCTTTGTCACTTGGACTTTGAAAGGATTTTCTGTGGCAAGCAGATAGCAGAGGATACAGGTGGGAATTGACAAGGGAAGGGAAAGTGGACTTTTTGGAAGGAGGGTGAGTTATGAGCTGTGGAGATCTGGTTTATCCCCTCAGTTTGCAATAGGTTGGTCAGGCAGAGCCAAGAATGGTGTATCAGGCTGATACCTACAAAATGTTATCACACAAAGTGGTTGGGTCACAGGCAACATGAGTCCTCAGTGTGGTTTCACTGCCCAGACTGGTCTCTATCCTGGCAAAACTACAGACAGAGCTTATGCAACAGCAGAGCAGATTGTTCTTCCTTGTTCATACAGACAGGAGGGCAACAGCCCATGCAAAAGCAGTCCACTGATATAGCAGAGAACAGAATCAATGCAGCTCTCAGCCCAGACCTGGCTCTAACAGGAGAGTGCATGTTGTAGCAGAGAGCTTTATTGAGAGCCTTTTACCCAGACTGAGATGCAGGGATGCCTCTTAGAGGCTCAAAATACTAATGCCCAATGTGCAGCCCATGCAGGGTTAAGAGGGACTTGGGGTGCAGCCTCATCCTCTGCCACATTTTACTGTGCCATTGTGACAGGCCACTGGTGTGAAATAGCTATTGTTGTACCAGTTGACTTAACATTAAGAGAGTGGGGACTGAATAGACAGGGATGCAAAACCTGTAGCACAAGGACATGGGACATGAGCTATTGTATGAGTACTCTTATTCCTTTCTCTTTTCCTTGTAATCTTATTCAAAATAAAACTGTAAGTTTCATAATATGATCACCACCAGAAACAATTCTTAGCACAAATTCCTAGAGCTGAGTGCTTTACAAAGCACTGTCATCACCATTTACTGGCTAAGGTGCTTGCTCAGAATCACACAATAAATCAGGAAAAGTTATTTGGTTTAGAATTCAGGTCTTTTGAGAATCATTGTGCCTCCTAGTTTCTTGCTCAATGTTTTGTTTAATGGTGATGCAGAAATATCATGGGAAATGTTAATGTGTTTTGGGTGTGTAAACACCAAGACTTAAGTCCTGTCTGTTTTGGAGCACCCACCACTGAGCACTGATACCAAAGCCATAGATTAGTGCTCTCTGTTACATGCTGCAATGCCAGCAACTCAGTTTCACTGGGGACTGTTCACTTCCAAGGATTGCTTTCTCTTCCAATTAAATACAATGTAGGTCTGTGAAAGATCTCACCAAGGTCTGGTCCCCTGCATATTGTCAATATCCAGTTCTCCCTGTTACACTGCCATGAAAATTGTGAGCCCGTTCTGTGAGCTGTGTCCGCAGTGTTATAATGTGTGTTCTCTGTAGTAAAACCTTCTTGTCTTCTCTGGTCTGTCCAGGGGTTTGGGCCACGGAGCCTTTGGTGAGGTATATGAAGGTCAGGTGACAGGGATCCCCAGCGACCCCACTCCCTTGCAGGTGGCTGTGAAAGTAAGTGACAGTGTATGAGTTATCATGATGGTTTCATGCACCTTTCACCCGAGAGCCCCAATGCATTATAACAGTGAAGATGAATGAAGCGTTGCTATAAGTACTGAAGGACGTGGCTAGAAATGTTGCTGCTCTGTTGCAACACTTTAATCCATGACAGCAGTGGTACAGCCTGTAGCAGATGGGCATGTGAGACTACTGAAAGAGGTCTGTAAATAGTAAATAGGCAAAGATTTCCCATAGAGCTAGGAATGAGAACTAAATTCATCCTCTGTCCATCCTCCCCATGCTACACCTGGTTGGTAATCTGTCCAAAGCCTTGTGAGTCAGAGGCCAAAAGTCTTCACAGGGCCAAAAGCTGCTGGCACATACATCGAAGACCCTGCAAGTAGGAGATGGCTGGTTTTCCAGGGATCTCACCACTCCCTTACAGGGTGGATATGCACTGGTTGTGAAGCTAAATCCTCAGAGACCCTGGTAGAGTTCTCCGGGCCTTCAGCAGCCTAGCTGGCTTGTTTTCTCCTGGAGGTTACATTGCAGCAGAGTCCTGCTGCTGCTTATAGATCCCAGTCTTGCTGCAAGGTAGGAGCATTGAACTGCAGAGAACTCAGGAACTGTGATCTCATTCCTCATCCTCTATACAGCAGAGTCCCATATGTTGAACACTTCCCTGTGCACTCTGGGCTATTTCCTTTGCTGGGAGGAGGATGACAGTGGCGTGGATGGGCTGGGTGTTCTGATATTTACCTTTCAACAGGCTTCACAGTCTAGTTTAGCAATGCTGTAATGGTTAACTTAGAGTGAGGTTTCTTTTAGAGAAAGAAGGATTGCTGCAGACAGTGTTAGTGCCAGGTGTTCTACATATGTAAATTGAAGTATCTTCTCCTTGTCAACCTGTTCTTTCTTTTCCAGACACTGCCAGAAGTGTGTTCAGAGCAAGATGAGCTCGACTTCCTCATGGAAGCTCTCATTATTAGGTGTGTATGAATCACAGGAACCCCATTTGTGTAGGCTTGCAAAGCCAACAAAATAAAGAAAAAAAGTTCTTCATAGGTGGTGTCCTCATAGCACAGCTATGCAGTAGATTTAGTACAGAGAGAATAGGCATTACCATCCTTTTCTGTTCTTCTTACAAATGAAGAGGCACCAGATTATTAAAGGCTAAATTTTGGTTTTCATTACTCAAAGTGAAAAATTTAAAGCCCAGATTTTAGAATTGATAATAGGATTTTTTGATTTCTCTTAGAGATGAGAACCTACCTTAGGAATTTGAGTTTGACTAGTCAAAGCCAACAGATGGCATTGACTTTATGCTGCTGTCATGTCATGTGTCAGTGTCTGAATCCCAGAATCCATGGAACTACTTTCCCATCACATTTGAGAGGAGGAGAAATAAGGAAGTATTAGAGACTAGACCTCAAGAAACATCCCCTACAAGCACATTCCCATGTCAGCATGTTACTTGGAACAACGCTGCCCTAGACCAACTTCTGCCTCTTGGATAGGGAAAATTAAGAGCAGACTTTTCTCTATTACCAGACACGTTCTGCTTCCTATGCCCCACAAGTCTTGCTGTAGCCCAAAAAGAATGCAGAAAATAGGGAGAGGAAAAGCAGCCAAAAGCCACTGCTTCCCCACCTCTCTCTGTCCCTGCACTATGCAGACAGACACAAAATGCAGGGGTAGTGTTTTAGCTTTATCCAGCTGCCCTGCCTTTGAGATTTGTTACTTTCTGGGGAAAAAAACAAAACCAAAAACCAAACCCAGAACTGAAACACTCCCTGCAGCAAAAAGGTTTGAATCTTTTCTGCTATTGTGCTTTTTGGATCAAAGTTGTTCCACAACTGAGTGTCTCTGTCTCCACAGCAAGTTCAACCACCAGAATATCGTGCGGTGTATCGGGGTGAGCTTGCAGGCCCTGCCCCGCTTCATCCTGCTGGAGCTCATGGCTGGGGGAGACCTGAAATCCTTCTTGAGGGAGACACGGCCTAGACCGGTAAGGAAAGAGTAAATTGTATTTTATTTAGAGAGCTGCTGCCACAAGGCAAACACTTAGCTATAAAAGAGCTGACCTACGCAGATACTATTTCCCAGCATTTTAGATGGTCATGAAATTTCAGTTGCTCTAAGACCACTGTGGAGGCAGAAGCCAGGAGGATAGGGAACAGATGCTGCTGGGCCTATGCAGAGCTGCCTCATCCTTGGACTTTGCTAGATAGCATTGCAGATACTAGCTAAAGAAAGACCAAAAATCAAAGTCTAAAAAAATAGAAGTTAAACTCAACTCTTACCTTCCTCTCACCAGCTGGGGGTAGGCTGGGGAGAAGTGTTGAGCTAGTAATATTAAAAAAATAAATCCATTATATTAACTGCTGGTCAGACTCATTTCTGTGGATATCTGTCAGTTCAAATTTGACATAGGCAAGGAGGAAATCTGGCCTGGAGCTGTCGACTTAATAGCAAATATCTTTAGTCCAGAGTTTTAAAGATTTTCCCCACTGAAATCAGCATCAATAGGAAAAGACAGACAGCTAGAAATGTGGAAGAAATAAATTATGACTTCTAGCAAGAATTCAGTATTTCAGAAAAATAAACTTTCTCTGAGTCCTTGGGTCAGAAAGTCACACCGATATTGCTGAAGTTTAAGAGCAGGACCCAGCTTCATACTTTGTCTCCAAGTTCGACAGAGGACAAAATGCTGCATTTCATCAGTACATGAGAGACACAAATTTGCTCCAACAGATATCAATAAGATTCTTCCTTGAGGCATCTGGAAACCGATCAACTTTTTATTTTTTCCATGCAGTGTGGTTTTCAGACATATAAAATGGCCTGTGAGACTCAGAAGTACGCAGTCTTGAATAGGTTGCAATAAAGTGGTTCCTTCCTGGATAAGGAGGCTAAATACCCAGAAAGGAAAGTCTGAAATCTGAGCAAGCAGGCTTTATAAATACAGGTTGTGTTTCTGAAGCACCTAGAGATGCTCATACAAATGGGCTGAACTTGGTGGTAGGTGAATGGGGAAGTTCATGTTTTGCAATGTGGGCTCCACTCTTACCCAGTGCAGTTTAAATTACACAGGCAAGACATGCTGCCAGGTAAGTGCTTTGCTCAAAACTGCCAGGCCAAGCTGTGCTGGATGTGTGAAGGGGCATGTGAAACGGGATGGGGTTTGGCTCCTTAAATTAGAGAAGCCAGCTCAGTGATGGTACAGATGTGGTGAGGAACTACCAAGAACACTAGTCCTGCACAGCAGGGATATTTACCAACTTGCAGTAAAATGAGCCATCTGCTTTTGTAGATGAAAAGCCCTTAATCTTGACAGGATGTAGTCATGGGAGCCTTCTGATCTGAGGGGTTTTTTTCTGTTTGAAACTACCTACCCCAGTCATGAGTTCTTTCTTGCCAGGGCTTCTGTTCCTGTCAGCAGCAGCTCTGTGCAACCCCTGTGAAAGCCCATGTCAGAAGAGGCTGATGGTTCACTCCATTGCTTCCTCAGTATTTCTCTTTCTGCCTTCACAGTCGCTCCTTCCATTCCTCTTCTTTCCTTGTCTTTCCTGACCTGTTTGAGGTTATCTGAGACTGACCATAACAACTACCATGCACAAGGCCTTTTCCTATCAGCTTCAAGAGTCTCCCTGTTTTCTGCATTTAACTTGCTCCCAGGAGTGAAGCAGACCTTGGATTGATGGGTATTTTCTGCTCAGTCCCATGTCTTTCACACTTTGGGAGAGCTGAGCTTCAAATGCAGATGGGTAGTTGCAAGCTGGAACTGATTCAGAAAAGCAGTTTCCATTCTCTATTTAACAGCTGGATAAACGTGGATAGCCTGGCTCTGTGCAGACACAGATTCCCATGATTTTGCTCCATTCTTATACCTTCTTTCCCCTTGCCTTGCCCTGCTTCTGCAACCATCCCATGTGGTGTCTGCCTGGCAAGAATGACAGGGTAATTCATTATCTGGCTACTGGGGCAGCTTCTGAGAGGCCAATGGCACCTGCGAGTGCTGAGAAATCAGCCTCTGGTGTGTTTTTGACTGCTGGCTCACAAACTACGAGGCAAGGAGACTATGACTGATGAGAGATGAGACGTGTGCAGGGCACTGTGCTCTGTGAAGTATGAGATCTGGCCCTGGAAGTGGATTTACCCTCTGCATACACTTGAGGTGTGACAGAGTCTCTGTACATAAGGCCTGTGGCTCAGTGCTACTGGATGTGTCTTTGCACTGCTCTTAACGAACCCTGAGCTGCTTTGTTCCTCCTATTGCTCACTCAAGGAAGACAGGCAGAAGGTAGGCATAGCAGGCAGGATGTCCAGCTTTTCAGGCCCATTAAAGGAAGGGAAAGACAAGGGACAGTGCTGAGTAAAGAGGCTTTGATGAGCTTTGCTTCCAAAAGGAATTAATTGAACACACAAGTCCTATCTGACTGACTGGGTGGCAGATGTGCCCTGCTTACTCTGCAGTAAGCACCGTATGAATTACTGCCTTTCCATTTATTTTCTTTCCACTTTCGTCTTCTCCAGATAATTTCTTTTACTATCTTGTCTTTCCCACCTACTTTTGCTCTCAGCCTAATTACAAAAAAGAGTTGTACTGTTCAGTCTCTACCGTCATCCCCCAGTTGCTCTTTGCACTGCCTTGCCAGTAACATCAAATTCATTTGCTAGTTTTGGATAGACTTAATAGAGGTGTGAAAGATATTAACTTGGCACTAATTCCAAGGCTTATGGAAAAAGAAAGCACTGTGCTAGAGAGACCACCAGTTGCCACTGGCCAGCTACGACGTGTGTGACTTGGAGCAAGACACATGCAGCATGCTGCCATGCACTTAGCCACTGAAAAGCAGGAAATGGAACAGAGGGAATGGTGAAGGAGAAGGTGAATGAAGCGAAGCGGAGACTTAAGCAAGGGACATGAAATGGAAAGCCAAAGCAACTGCAGGTGGCGTCAGAACATGGGATCCAACTTAATGAGAGATGGAGATGCTGCCAGCACTGTTGCATGTTGTTCATCTGTGTTCTTCATGTAAAAAATGCAGTTTCAGTTCAGCCAACATGTAATGATTTTTCTGGACTCTAAGCAAGAGCGATCATATCTGCATCCAACATCACTGACACAATACCAGTGATTCTTGTGGAATATGTTGATTTATGCCATCTAGGTCCAGTCCATAATGTTCAGATTCATAATTCCCCATGAGTCCATAGTTTACAGCCCTGAGGGATTTCTCTCTTCCATTTCTAATAGAGTTTCACATCTATTACAGGATTACCTCTTCCCCCTCATCTGCAGAGAGGCAGCATGGTAAATTCAGACACACCTGGAATCGAAGCCTTTGCTCAGTGTGAGCATTGCAGAATTGTCCATTCTGGGAGGTTCAGTGCTGATCTTTCTCACACACAGCACAGCAATCAAAGCACAGCTCTGGGAGAGAAATCCTATATGGGTAAATGATTCCCCTCCTTTATGCTGTGCAGCCTGTTGCACAGAGCAGTGATTACACTGAACAATACACAGAATTTCATTCACCTTTAGCAAGATTCAGCCTCACCTGGGAGGTGTCACACCAGTGCTTCCAGCATGCCCACTGCCCTGAGCAGCGGAGCACTGCAGCTGGCATCATCAATTCATCTGTGGAGCAAATGCTGTAAAGCGAATCCTTTGGTGTGTCTCAAGGCTGCCCCCTTGCAAAATGAATCCCAAACCTCCATTTTTCAAATAAATTACATGGCTAAATTGTCCTTGGCTGGGCAGTCACATCTGTTTTAGGATTGTATTTAGCCAAATAAAAGGTGGAAGGAATTCATCCAAGAAGGGAAAGGAAAGCAAAAAAATAAAAAGGAAAAAAGAGAAAAAAGCTATGCAGTTCACATCAGTTTGTGGCTTCAGCCTACTGACTGCCTTTCAGTATAGCTTGAGTCTGAAATCGATTGTAGAGTAAAGAATTGGGCTTTTTACTCAGTTTTCACTTCAGGTTTCTGACCCTTGCTCAGAAGAGCAGGGAATGGGTAGATTGAGATATTAATTTCCCCTTGGTTATGCCCTGCAAGGGAAAAAGAAGACGTGTGCATTCTTTCTTACTACAGCCATCTTGTGTAGCTGGTGAGTCACTTTAACTCACAGAGGTAAAAGATTATTCCCCCTTCCCCACAAAATGGTGGGGAAAGAGCTGCTTCATGGTTGCAGAAAATGGTTATTCTGTAAAGAGGAAGGTTTAAGGGGAGATGCAGTCCAGTGTTTTAAAGGATCAGTTAAGTATATATATGCAATGAACTATATTGTGTAAATAATAAAATATAGGCAGGTGGTAAAATCACATTTTGGTTTATGGCCCTGCATTGAACAAAACAGTCTTTGTTCACACAGAGATGCAGCATTTTTCAATTATTTCATTAGTCAGGTATTGAGACCAGGTTTTTTTCTAATATCTTCAGAGGACATAAAGATTTTTTTTTCAGTTTTACCATCCGATGCCCACTGTTTAATTCCTGGCTGCTGTAGAGCCTGGACTTATTTCCAGTCCCAGTTTGCAGTGGTTTAGATCAGGTGGGACAGCCAGCACAGCACCACATCCATCTGGAGGCACATTTCATTACAACAGATGGGTTGGAGAGCCAGCAGTCCCCATCACTGGAGAAACTGTGCTGGTTTGTGCACTGGTGTGAGAGCCCCAAGGGGCAGGTGGGCCTTTTGGGGACTGGGCAGCATGGTTAGTGTCATAAGAGAGAGTGAAGGAGTGTGGTAAGCTTGTTTGGTTCAATAACAAGGGTTGATAAACACTTAGCTATCAAATGGGGGTTGTGGCATGAGCAGTCACTGCCACTCAGTTTTTTCTCATCACTCCTCTGGCATCAGCACTTTCCTCCTCCCACAGGACTGGCCACAGCAATCACTGATTCTCACCGAAGGAATCACTGATTCTCACCTCAGGCATCAATGATTCCCACTTCAGGGCAGCAGCTGATGGTTTGGCTTCAGGGGCTGAAAAGCACCAGTGCGAATCCTGCCCTTTCCACTAAAGCATCTGGCTCCTCCTGGCAAGGGCTGTGGACTTCGTCAGAGGGGCAGGAACAAGGAGTTGGCAGCCTTAGTCTTCCATAGCCATTGGCTACACAAAACTGTGTCAGTGCTCTAAGGGGCAAGATAAAACCTACACAGATGTGGAGGAGGGAAAGAGCAAATGTGACTCATGCCATTATACAAAATGTCATTCTCACGGTTCAAGGTGACTTTAGAGAGGAGCTGGCAATAAGACAAAGAAACTCAATGAAGAACAGATCAGGCTACAGATCTCAAAAATCGTGCTGAAAATTCAGAAGAATCTGCCACGAGAACTGGGGGAAATTCTTACAGGGGCATCCTAATGGAGCTGGAAAATCAGATCCGGCTGATTCTGTCTGTTCCGATTCTGTCTCTGGGATCTGTATGACTTTGTGTCTGCACATCCTTTCCATAGTTCATGGGTATGAACTCTCTCGTGTGTTTTCCCAATCCCTTTGTGCATTAACATCAGAGCACCATCACTTGCCAGAGATCTCCCAGTGCCGTATCAGCAACGACTCACACCACGTTCCTGCTTTTAACCCATGTGTGTCCCTTGTCTTTTGGCAGAATCAGCCCTCCTCCCTTTCCATGCTGGACTTGCTCCATGTGGCTCGTGACATTGCTTGTGGGTGTCAGTACCTGGAGGAGAACCACTTCATTCACAGGTAGGTGAGCACAGCCTGGGCAGGACCTGCAGAGAGGCCAGCACGGGCTCGTAATATCCTGCTCCGTATGTTTATGTCCTGCTGCACTCTAGTGGCTGGATACCCTCAAACAAGGTAGACAAAATCAGAATCTTAGAAGCAATAAAGAGAGGAGCTGCTATAAATCAGGCTGGCACAGGTCTGTAGTTTTGCCAAAGATCCCGAGCCCTGTCTCAGGGCCTTCACTTGTGCAGCCTATTTGGCTGCTCTGCAAATGGACACAATCTTGTGACAGAATTCTTTAAAGCTCTTCCTGTTGTGAATTTTATTTAGTGCCTGTCTGCTCATTTTGGAAGGCTTTTCTTCTCCCTCTCGAAGAACACCTGTACAAGCACAGCCAGAAGGGCAACATTTGGTGACCATTGCTACCGCAAAACAGGGTGTTTGGCAAGCACCTAAAATCCTGCCTGTCGAGTAGAGATGAGTCGAGAGGTGGCAGTTCCCAGTTCTGAGAGATGCCCACAAGTTGTGCCATTGCGTTATTCAGACCTCAAGGTTTACTCCAGCCCAGCAGAGGTGGAGCTTGGAGCTTTACCTGCATACACAGGTTCAGGCCCCCAGCTTCTGTATTCAGAGCCACAGCTGCACATTGTTGTTCTACCTGTCTCTGACAGTACAAGAGCCTTTTGACAACACTTGAACAAGCACAGTAGGAACAGATCAGTGGATCATTCCCCAGACAGCTTGATGCTGGGACTAGTACATTGCTGAAATCATCTCCACTTCTTGCACTCCTTAGAGACATAAAAATATCTCCCAGGGTGAAGGGAGGCTCACAGGAGGCACACCCTTTTAACTGGAAGATGTTACATGAAGTTTAAAGATAAAATGTTGAAGAACAAAACTGTTCCTACTCTGGGGATAGATTGGAACTGGGGACATTGCAGTTATCCACTAACACTGACCTTTCTGGCTGTTCTCAGTTCTCTGCAGCTCAGGAAAGTAGGTACTATTTCTTGTTTTCTTTTTGACTTGCAGAACTATCAAATGATTAAGTGGTTCTTCTCTTTCTGTTTCTTTTCTTCCCTTTCCTTTTAGGGATATTGCTGCCAGGAACTGCCTCCTTACCTGTCGAGGGCCTGGGAGAGTGGCTAAGATTGGAGACTTTGGAATGGCCCGGGATATATACAGGTAGCAGAGCCAAGCCCAGGGTACCCGCAAGTGGAAGCTCAGTGAAATGAGAAAGGAGCAGTGCTTGTGCAGGCTCTTGTGCTGCTCTGTGTTACATCCCAGTAAGGCGAGACTGGAGAGATTCCACCCTGGTGAATCCCAGCTGATGCCTTTCTGGTGTTTCCCTCAAACTGTTCTGGAGACTTTTCCCGCTCCTGACAGCTTTCTCCTGGGCAGTGCAGTCTAATGGTCATGGAAGGTGCTTTTCCTCCCTCTTAGACTCTGTCCTCAGTTTCCTTTCTTTGTGTTCCCCACACTGAATGGCATTGATGTGCCCTTTTGTTTTGTGATCCCAAATCATTCTGAGTATAATCTCTCTCCTTGATGCTACCCCTGCACCTTTGGTTTGGTGTCATCAGTAAATCTCCTCAATTTACTGCAGCTAAAGGAGGAAGGTGCAGAAGAAGGTCAGGAAAATGTAATCACCCAAACTGGAATTCAGCCAGGACACAGGGTTAACTACCTCTGCTCTTGCAAGAAGTGCCAGAAAATCTTTAATGACCATAAGCAGTCAGGGCTGCAGTTTGATGTCTCATCTTCCATAGAGCACCTCTAGAAGCACAGTTCCATATCCTGCTGTGCTGAGGAATTGATTTGCCCTGACTCGGAAGAAGGAATGCCTTGTGCTCAGTCACCCGCACTGTTTATTCCAGTGTCTTGCTTTCTTTTTTTCCTGCTTGGGGATTCTCCTGTGCAATTACTAAGCCAGGCTTGGCTCTGCTTAGCTCGAGATCTGACAGTATCACAGCCTGAGGTGAAGCAAACAGAGTGCTGCCTTCAAAAACCCAAGCGTATCAGAGCTGCTTGGGATTTTTCCCTCCACAAAGAGCCCCCGTGTTGCCCCACTGTCAGATGGGGCTCTGCTGGGACAAAGTAGCATCTGTCACCCTCACACAATCAGCAGAACCAATTGCCAAGATGAACACTTTGGTGCTGAGCTTTCAAACGTGCCTTTGAAGTCTGCAGATGTTTGTTTGCCCGGGAATATGCTTTGGATGCTCAGGCTGTGCAGTTATGATCAGTGATACCAGCTCGCACGAGCAGCCTCCTGCAACTGCCAGAGTGGGATTTGGGGCTTGCAGGTTTTATTTTAAATGACAGTGACTCTAAAGGACCGTTGTCATTCCTGTCTCAGGAACATTTTTGTGCTACTGTCCCAGCTCTAATGGCATCTTCCTCAACAAGCTCCTTGCTCTTACAAAGGGGTTTGGATTTTACTCGCAGTGCTTTAGACTGGGTATATATGGGATAGGTTTGGTTTATTTTTGGTGGGGCTGCTCAAGATGACCATGTGTGAGATTAGGTGAGGAGATCTTGCTGTGGTTGAAAAGGGTAGGAGGAGGCTCTGCCAGCAGCAGTTACTGCGTTAGTAATTCCCTAGGAGGATGAGGATAACCAGTTCACCAGATCAGGCCTGAAGTGATGTAGATTAAACAGCACTTCCATGGTTTCCAGCTCTTTTCCACTACTTTTATGAGAAGAAACAGGTCATTTCAGCACTTAGATTGTTCCACCTAAATTAGTCTCTCCTTTGGCTCATAATTTTAATATTTGTAATTATAAAAATCTCATATTAATGCCATTTTCTGAATTCTTGGCTGACTCTTTTGTTTTGTTTGTTCTTTGCAGAGCCAGCTACTATCGTAAGGGTGGGTGTGCAATGTTGCCTGTCAAATGGATGCCTCCTGAGGCTTTCATGGAAGGGATATTTACATCAAAAACAGACACATGGTACGCTTCCTTTCCTCCTCTGTCCAGTCTGTGTTGTAACCCCTTTTGTAAACTGAATATTTTGTAAAAAACACACGTTCTTGTTCACCTCTCACATACTCAAAAGACAAGCTGGGTCTTTCAGAGCCAGTAGTGGTAGAGGAGATAAGGGAACAGAAAGGTCAGACCTGGGTGGGGGTGAGTGCTGCAGGGCAGGTGAGCAGGCAGGGAAAGGAGATCAAAGCAGATGCAGGTGCTGCTCCAGGGAGGAAAGCACTGGTCCCACACTGAGGAAAGCAGCACGGGAGACTGCAGGCAAGATCTGTCCTGCCAGTCAGGGAGAAGGGTATTGTACATGGTGGGTTTTGCCTTTCTCCTGGCCTACAGCAGCACTGGGAGCTCCTGAGTGGCCAGAGGTGGGGAGGAAAATCAGGTGAGCAGGAGGCAAGAGCTCAGGGCATGTGTGGAGGGGAAGGGGCTGGTGGCCAGGACACAGCTCCTGAGCAAGCCCCAGCAGAGAGGTGAGGTCCACACTCTTGTACAGCTGAGCTCTGCCTGTCTCAGCACCAAGCAGAGGAGATTCCCAGTGCTGCACATCTCTCTCTACAGCTTTAACCAATGAGGTTGTGGTTTCCAAGCCACTGACCAGGTGAATGCTTTGGAGGGGTCCTGTCTCAGCCATTGTCCCCAGGGCTTTGCAGGCCACAGCGCCCAGGCCCAGGGCTGGGTTTGCCAGGGAGTGTTTTTATTGTACCCTGAGTGACACGTGGGGCCTGTGGGCCTCAGAGCATCAGTGGGGGCTCACTAGCATGTTATTTCATGCAGAGCAGCTATTTAGAGGAAAAGTTTGCCATAACTCCTGTCTCCGGCAGTGGTCAGTGTCTCAGAAAAGGATTACCTGACCTTCACTTTTGTTACCTCCGGTTGAGCAGTGCTGAGAACAAGGGCAAAGCAACCATATTTACCTACCTACAGCATAGGCTTCAGTCACTTAACAGTCAGCTACTGGTGTTTGTTAAAAGTTTCAAAGTTCACTGTTACGACTGTGTCGTTTATTTATGTCTGAATCCTGCAGCAGGAATTTCCACCAGCTGCCTGATCAAAGGTTGAAAAGAGCAATGCTGATGGTACTGAACCTAAGGGCATTGCCCACTGGTGATGGTCATTCCAGTATCCCTCACTTTATTTTCCTTTGCTTCTGTACTCAGGTCCTTTGGCGTATTGCTGTGGGAGATATTCTCTTTGGGATACATGCCCTACCCCAGCAAAAGCAATCAGGAGGTTCTGGAGTTTGTCACCAATGGAGGAAGGATGGATCCACCTAAAAACTGCCCTGGCCCTGTGTATGAGATTTTAACTTTGATATATTCATGCAACTAAGTTTCTGTTTCAAATGCTTTTTCTCTAGTCAAAAGTGAATGACTTAATATTGACATAATCACGGCTAACCTGCCTTATTAAACTTAAGAGCCAGTGATTTCTCTAATATTTAATTTTTCTGTTGTTTTGGAGAATAATTCAGGGCCTATTTGAGAAGTCCTGGCCACTGCTTGTTTGGTCAAAGATGACACAATATTTCTGTATCTTAGGTTAGCTGTGAAACTTCAATGCATCAGACTGTTCACAGGCGGGGAAAAGTGGGCTCCTTTAACTGTAGCCCTGCCTACCTTTAGTGTATTGTCCAAGGGATTTCAGGTGGATGAGTTATTTCTCTGAAAGGCTGTGGATGTCACTCCACGGGTGGTCACATTTCAGTGGTTACTAGTACATCAGTTGTCTGACTCCAGGGAAGGCAGAGAACCCTCATTTGTTAGAAGCAGGAGTGGTGATGCATGTTTATGATTCCTAAGCTGCCATGAGTAGTTGTCACATCCTACAGGATCTGCCATTCATGAACATCTCCTGTTCTGCCCCTCCAGCTACCGCATTATGACCCAGTGTTGGCAGCACCAGCCTGAAGACCGACCAAACTTTGCCATAATCCTGGAGAGGATTGAGTACTGCACTCAGGTATCTGTGCTCATTCACCTCGGATGAGGGGTGGAGAGGGTTCTTCTTGAGGAGCTGTCTAGACAAGCCAGGGCATGAGATAAAGAGACAGCACTGCAGCGCTGCAGTCAGCAGTCCTGGGAGACTGATGTCAGCCTGGGGCCCCTGGCTGGGATATTTACCTCATCATGTGCTTGATCCTTCTTGTCTTTCACTGCTGAAAGGCACAGGCTTACACAGCTTTACAAAGAGCACACCTGTAGCTCTGCTTCTGCTTATAAAGGCACAGATTCCAACAAGCAAAAGAGCAAATAGACAGGCCAGATCTGCACTGCTTTCACATGCCTCATCCCAGCCACTCCATCCCAGTGTTTACTCTTAAGGCACAGTCAGCACTGAACAAAAATTGTCTCAGCTCAGAGCACCCTTTGCAGGTGGTTTCAGCAGCTGTTGTCAATTTTTTGACTCTGATAGCACTGGAGAAGGCAGGTGGAGATGGCCAGGCTAAAGGAGTGATGATTCTTAGGCTGGGCAACAGGAAAAAGATGTGGCGGGCTTTCCAGGCCAAAATCTGATTTACTTATTTTTTTACCACCAGTTTAGCTTGTGAGGAGTAGAGCAGTTTGGAAAATGTTCTCCTGCCTGCATCAGTGCAGGCTCCTTGTATGGCCCCACTGTGATCTGCCTCAATCAGTTTGCTTTCCCTTGCTGTTTGGGAAGCTTGATCTGTTTTTCATGTGTGTTTGGATCCTGGGACTGGGAGGCATTTTTTTCTGCTATCTGTAGCTTGCCATGGCATCTAGCAATAAGTAAAGGTTGCCAAGATCGCTGCATTTTCTCTCAGTTTAATTTTCAAAACTGCTTAAATAGCTCAGAACCACAGTCCCTATGGATTCGGGCTTCAGGGGGTCTGCCAGTATTGTCTTCTCTCTGCATTTCCATTCCTCCCTTGTTGTGTGGAGGCAATACTTTCATGGCTCCAACTTTCTCAATATTATCTGAGAGTGTTATGATCTCCGAGACGATATAGATTCCAAAAAGCATTCCCGCAGGAAATTTCGTTGGGCATAAAAAATGCTTTTCATTGGTTTTTTGCCTCTGCTGTTCTATGGTGAGTTTAAGGGTTACTTTTTTTTAAAGAGTTGGATTTTAAGGATATCCCGTTGCATCTCACACCTAACTGCACTTTGTCTGTATCCACTCTTCACCAAATGCGGGCTCTGGGTGGTGGGATGTGTTGAGATCATAGCGTGACGGCTGCTAGATGTGTCCTTCAATGTGTGATGGCTGCAGACTTTGAGAAACTCCCATTGTTCCCTCTGGCAGGATCCCGATGTCATCAACACCGCCTTGCCGGTAGAATACGGCCCATCAGCTGAGGAGGAGGAGAAGGTGGCGATGCGCCCCGACGATCCAGAAGGAATTCCTCCTCTCTTGGTCTCAACACACCAAGACAGAAAAGATGATAAGCAAACACTGCCATCTCCACCGCCCCTGCCATCAGCCATCACTGCTGGAAAATCTCTAGGGAAAGTGGGAGCCTTGGAACAGCCAGGGCTAGGGAAGGTGCAGTCAGCCACAGGGGGGGGACACATCAACATGGCCTATGCCCAGTCCAATCCCCCTTCCGAGATGCACAAAAGCCGGGGCTCCAGAAACAAGCCCACCAACCTCTGGAATCCAACCTACGGTTCCTGGTTTGCGGAGAAGCAGGCCAGCAAAAACAGTTCTCTGCTGGAGAAGGAGAGGCCCGAGAGGGAGAATTTGGGACAGGAAGGAAACTGTACTGTGGGGCCCAACATTGTGACTGGCAGGCTGCCAGGCTCCTCCCTGCTCTTAGAGCCATCTTCCCTAACCGCAAGTGTTAAAGAAGTGCCTCTCTTTAGGCTCCGCCACTTCCCCTGTGGGAATGTCAACTACGGATACCAACAGCAGGGCTTACCCTTGGAAAACTCCACACCACCTTGCGCTAGCAGTTACGAGGACCCTCTCCTTAGAAACAAGAGCCACATAACCCAGCAGGGGCCCTGAGAGCCCTCAACCCTCTCTTGACTTTTCCCCCTGTGGCCCCTGAGCCTTGAAGAGATGTCCTGTTACCCAACACACCACGAGCAAGGGATCTGACAGCATCACCTCCTATTTTGTGCAAACTTGCTCCAAAAGTGCCACCCTTGACGCTGTAACTTCTACTAACCCGAGAGGCTTCAAACCACCGGAGCCCCAGTAGAGTCAAAGGAACAAGGGGGAGGGAGGATGCAGGGAACTGTTGTTAACTGCAAGGCCCAGCTGCTGTTGCATCAATTCATCCGCATGGTTGTCGTCATGCCCTTCCTGTGAGCTTTTCCCAGTTGTGCGTCCTCTGCTTCCGTGTCAAGCCGCGGCTCACTGCCATGAGTGTTTCATGTCTGGGCTTTTCCGTGCCAAACTTGTCGTTGCTGTGGAAGACTTGGAGGTCTCCTGCTGCTGGCAGAGCTTGCAGTGGGTTTGGGAAGAGTGTCCTCTATCCAAACCAAAAAAAAATACGACGGCACTGAATGGTGACGCGATGGCACATTCTCAAGTCTTGTTCCAGCTACAATCCAGTCTTCGAAAGTCTTTGACCGCACAGTGTTATGGGGGTGCTGGCAGGGCAATGGAAAAACCCTGGTCACACTGCATCACTTGAAGGGGAGAGGAGAGGAAGCAGAGGATGGGGGTAGATGCTATGAGGCATTCGGGGGGTGGGCATTGTTTGGCTGGGGTTTTCTTTGGGGTTTTTTTGTTTACCTATGCTTAAGCACCAGAATCGAGTAAAGCCCTTTAAAATTCCTTCTGTCCTACTAAAGTAGGAGGGCCCTTCATCAGGAACTTGTGAGTGCCAAGTGGAATCAAGGTGAAGCTTTAAAGGACCATGGTCTTGAGAGAGACATTCACCATGCCCTGGAAACGGACAGCCACCTGCATACCTCGAAGGTTTGGAATAGCCTTTGACATACCCTGTACGAACAACACCATAAAGGCAGAAGACTACATTGTGCCACCATCTGGAAGCCAGATACTGTCTGTATTTGAAGGGTTTCGAGCCCTTGTTCCTTCAACAAAATATATGTATGATAGTGGTTTAAGGACAAACACTCCATTGAGTCACTTTGTACACCCCGTGCATGAAAATTATTCCAATTAAGTGTATTGTCAAAATATAGATGTAGGAAATAATTCATGTGTAAAGATGTGCATTAGTAACTTCAGCTTAGGATTGGGAGGAGCTGTTTTAGCATGAACGCTATCCAAAAAAGGGGTGCTTATTTCCATAGAAATGGGAGTACTGGAGCATCAGCAAAGGAATGGGAAGGTGTTCTTCAGTCTGAGACTCTTCGTTTCAGTGAAGTGACCCTGAGTCTGGCCCTGGATCCAAACGCTGAGGTAAGCTTCCTGTCTTTATAAGGGAACAGACCAGAATCCCTGGATGCATACTCCAACCTTGGGATGTGCAGATTGAAGTCGGAGGGCTTGGCTTGGGACACCCCTGCCGTGTAAAAAATACATTACAGGGGGAGCAGTAGTGTGCTCTCCTAATCTGCCTTTCTGATGTCTGTGATACAAAGAATTAAACCCTTTTTTATGACCAAAGCCAAAAGCAGGTGTGGTGGCTGGGTAACAGGCTGTGCTCGTGTGTTGGGAAGCTGGGTCAGAGGCTGCTCTGAATTTCATGTTCATCTGCTAGAGATCCATCCCAGTGCTGCTCCATGGGTTAGGGAGGATAACAAGGGTTACACTTACAGGCTTCTTTAGGTTGAGCTAAGAGGGTATTTGTCATCTCCAAGGTTATTAGGCTCACAGCTCTTGCTGTGAAATAGCCACTGAGGAGGGATTCTGTCTAGCTTAGGACTGTGTTAGTGTCACACCAGTCTCTCTCTCTCTAGCTCAGTAAACTCAGTGGGGTAGTTTCTCAGGAAAGCTGATTAATTCAGGAGGCAAGCACTAGCTGAACAATTTATTACACTAGTACATTATTCACATATAATAGCAATTTTCATTTAAGTATTCCAGCTTTCTCATTTTCAGAAGAGCTGAAGCTCCTCATTGTTTTCTTTAGCTTTTCTTTGCAAAGGAGCACACTCTGAGTTTTTGCTGTCTTACAAAGTTACTGAGGGCAGAAGCTGACCTGTTTACTGATGAGTGTTTTCAAAAGAATGCACAAGAACAAAAAGTTGCTAAGTTAATGATCTTTGACTAGCTGAAATTAATTCTTGGATCTGGGGCAGCAGCTTCAATGCTGCACAAATGCAGATAAGCTGCCAGGTTATGATGTTAAAGCTGGCATTTCTAAAGAAACTTTAAAAGCACAAGCAGCAAGGGATGATTTAAAGTCTGTAGGTGTGAAAAGCAGGCTCTCTCGGCCATGGTGAGAGTGTGGTTACTGCTCTGGGCTTGTGCTGTGCAGTTATTTTATCAAAGAATTTCTACTAAAATACTCTTACAGAATGGGAGTTGTAAAAAAATGAAGGAGCTAAACACATTCCTGCTCCTTACCTATAGAATGTGTCAAGAAATAATTCTCATCAGGGGAAATGGTGAATTACTACTGAAATTCTCCAGTCTGCTGAGTACAGTGCATTGAGACAAATACTGTTCAGCACCAGCAGTTGCTTTTCAGTAAGCTTCCCTCTAGTGTCTCCAGTGCAAAATGCTTTGTTGTGGGTTCTTTAGTGGTTTGGATTTTTTTGGTTGGTTGGGTTTTTGGGGTTTGTTTGAATTGTTGGGTTTTTTTTTAATCTCTCCCTCTTAACTCTTGGAATTCAGAAATACAGTTTGGGCTTATTTTTAATGTTAAAACCACACCATCTCTCAGCTCTTCCACAGCAAGCATTTAGTTTGGTACCGCTGTGTGCTGTCCAAGCACAGTACCCCAGGCTGCAGAAATTGTTCTGTAAATACTGGAGCTAATCAAATCTTCTCACTTAGAAACAAGGGCTGGAGCATTTGCCCATCCTCTTTCTTAGAAAACAAAGACTACCATTAATTGCTTGGACCAAAGGGTGCTCTGTTACTTGTGTGCGGGCTGCAGTTGCCATGAGCATTCTGTCCACTCATGAACCAGAAACTTTTAATTTCTGTGTCTGGGATGATTCACCTGTTCAGTATTCGGATCTGCAGGGACCACCAGTAGGGATTTAAGTCACCATGGGCTCACCAGACCAAAGCACTCTGTAAATCCCAAATTCCTCTATCAAACCCCTCCATGCTTGGAGAAAAACAAATTCAAGTAATTTTAACCCTCTTATCCATTTTTGTCTCTGACTTATTTTTTAAATTATAGCTTATTGACACACTGTGTGTTTTTTAAGAAACTTTTAAAAATTCTTTTTAAGATTGTAATCTTTTTTGTTGGTAATAATGATGTTCTGGTTTATGTCTTCCTCATCCTACAGTGGAAAAGCGGGAAGCAGTATGATCTACAGGATGTAAAGCACAACTGGGAAAAACCCTGTGCTACCCCTCTTATGCTCTGAAAATGGCTTATTTCCATGTGGATTTTACCCGGCTTCCTATAGAAGATAAGTAGTTTCTGACTCCATGAGCTGCTGGAGGTAAACGAGGTTCGGCTGCCTGTCTCTCTGCCGTTCCAGTTGTCCCGTCATCTTCCCTTCCTGCCACTGAACCTTGTTTCTCCACCACGTGCCTGGGAACGAAGCGAGGGCAGGAGCGGGGGTGGTTCTGCTTCCCCGAGGCGCAGTGAGGGAGTGGGGTGGGCGAGAGGGGCTCGGCCCCAGCGGGAGGAGGTGCAGGGAGCACGGTGGGAAGCGCCAGGGCCGCGTTGCTTTGGCCGAGGCGGTCTCGCAGAGCGGTGTCGGAGCGTGGGTGCTCCGGATCCCCGGGCCAGGCTCCGCGGGAGCAGCCGCAGCACGGCCCGGGAGGGAGGGATGAGACCGGGGGTCACTCTGCGTCTCTGCTCCTGGTACGGCGCCTGTCTTCTGGGGGATGAGAACCTTGACATGGGAATAGCATAAAACAGCCTTCCACAGCAGCACACACATCGCCGTTCATCTGTCCCAGAGTTAAACCCATCGCGGGGAAACGTCCCAAGTGTCCGCATCTGGCTTCTTTTAGTACCGAACTTCATTATAGGAGTGTCTGTCTCATGTACAGCCGTTTATGCAACATTGTTTATAAAGGAAGGGCCTGTGCACTTCAGGGATACTATGAAGAAAAATACTAATATATGGTCATTGAGTATTTTGTATTGAATAGTGTATTTGTATTGTAAACAAGTGTAGTGAACCACAAGGCATGAAGACAAATAAAGTGACAGTAGCTGGCTTTCTCCGTGTTGGGCTGTGCAATGATTGGATCAACGTCAGAGGGAGGTCTCTGGACATCCGTTTTTAGTTGGCAAAGTTGCAGAAGTATTAAGGTGATGAGCACCCAAAGGAGCAGGTCTGGTGGTACCCTGAGCCACCTTTTGGGCTCTCAGCAGCTGTTCCAGACTTCCTTGCATTGCAAATGTTGTATACCAAGTTTCTTACAGGGAAAGGTGCCATTCCTTCTGTCACAAACCACCAAGGCTGGCTTTTACCCACAGCAAACTGGCCAGCATAGAAAGAGAACAAAGGATAGGGTTGAAGAGAGCGTTTGGGTGTTTTCCTAAGTTTATATATCTGACTAAGACAGCCTTTGAGTCTGGCCTGTGAGTAGGTCTACCTATAAGCTGTATTTTAAGACAGTGGAATGACAGTATTGAATCTTGTGCCAGTTCTAGGAAGAATCAGCTCCTGCCCTGAAACATTCACTTTTTATCCCTTCCCTGTATCACTCCTATGGCCCAGGTAGCTGCATTCTCAAGAAATGGTCCTTGAAATTATTATAAACTTCCTCCTTCATGTGCTCATTCTACTGCAGAATAGTGCTGTGGTCTGGTTAATAAGACTTTTTCCCTCCATTTCCCCCACGCTTGGTTCCTTCTCCATCTTAACTCAAAAAGGAGCTCTCCTATGCTCTTCCAGGAACAGGGCTGGTCAGCAGCCAGCCACCACAGCCTGGTTTGGATCTGGCACTGGCTGGCAATGTCTGCTCTAATTCCCCTTTCTTCCAGAGCTGTCTGTCTGCAGCGAGGCAGGGAAAAGGATGCAGGTGTGTACTCTGCTATGTGGCTTTCATGGACAGTTTCGCTTTCCACCTGGTCCTTGACAAGGCTTCTGCAAACTCTGAAAAAGCCATGGCAGAAATGCTGGATTTGCCACCTCTCACAGGTAACAGAGCTAATTTGTCAGAGGAACTAGGCTATGTCTTGCAGATCTGCAGAGCCAGTCTTGGATCTGTGTGCCTCAGATGTTGCTGACCAGCAGCACTCTGAAAGCACAGGATCCCTGCCCAGAAAACCATTACTGTCACCATCTGCAAAACAGAGTCCAGCTGAGCTAACTCCCAAGAAATTAATTCCCCATCCTCAGACACATCGAGTTCTCATACTCCTGTTTCATGCATCCATGGTCTCTCCTTTCCAGCCAGTGTTCAAGAAAACTTGAAAGATTTAATTGCTAAGAGCACTGAGGCAGGATATTCTCTTTAACTGGATCCGAGACATGGACTGGCCTCAGAGTCTGCACAGACAGCACAGAATTGCTAGGGACCATCTGTTTATTTATTTATGAACTACAGATAATGTTTTATTTATGTAGTTTATCAGGACTTTTGAGGATCATTTGGCTTTTTTTCTAACCAGTCAGGGACTGTGATAGTACTGTCCTCTGCACAGCACCTAATTTCAAACTTCACTGCCACTTATTTTCAGAATTTTTTTTATGACACGGTGTCCTCCTGCAAGAGTTGGAGTAAAGGATTATGGCAACGTACCTTGGATTTAGGGAGGCACAAATCCCTTCCCATCCCCACCTTGAAGAGAGCCATCAGTAATCCTTTCTGCAATGGACTGATTTATTTCTGTTTCAGACAGCATAAACACACAGTGCTTCTTGCTTCCTGGCAGAAGATTCTGAGAGCTACCGCAACAGCTCTGTGCTGGAAGTCAGACTTGCTCCTCTAAGCTGCAGTGCTCGAGCCAGGTAGAGCCAGAGCTTCCAGAAGAGAGGTGCTGCTGGATGAAGCTGAAACGGAAGGTAGAGCACAATGCACCAGTGCCAGATGGTATCTGTGCCCTCTCCTGCACCCATCAGGCAGGTTCAGTGACATCCTGCAGCGCTCATGAGGCCCAGGCCACCCCGCTTCCAGCTGACCTGAGTGGAGCTACAGGGCTGTGGAAGGTGCAGCCTGAGACCCTTGCAGGGAAAACAAGCCCCCAGAGCAGCATCTGTGCAAGACAGACCACAACAAAGCGGCGTGACTGTAACAAGCTGCCGCAGCTTGCTGCCTCACCCACACACTTGTTCCCATACCTACCTCCTGGAGAACTCCAGCTACCTCTCAGATAAAGCAGTTCCACCCATTCCATCTGCTCAGGCAGGAAAAAGAGCATTCCTGATAATGAGTGTCTCCTCACAGGAACTCCACTGCTCGCCCACGAGCCCCAGGCTCTCCCAGAATGTGCTGTGCAAATGCTTTGTTTAGAAGGGGCAGTTCTGTGCTGAACAGCCAGGGGAGAGGAAAGCTTCTGGTTCATAGCTGGCAGCTGCTGTTCCACACTGAACCCCCCGCACTTAATGCGTACAGAAGAAGTAAGCGATGTCCTTCTGTACATTCTGCAAGGACTCAGTGAAAATTCTTTGTGCCCTACTATTTAACAGGGTTTCATTTTATTAATACCAGCAAGAAACAGATATTAGACAAAGTAAAGTTCAGTACATCACTGAATATCTGCATCTCTAAATATAAAGCATTACTCTTTTTTTTTTTACATTCAAAATTTACAGCTTTTATATTCAATTAAAAATTCCCATAAGTTAGAATACAATATGCATTATTTTAAATACAGATCAGGAAAAATAGCTACAGCAACATTTAAAAGAAGGTTACAGCAGCAGGATTCTGTCTAAAAATAGGATATCACAATTTAAAGTGTCACTTCTTCAAGTAGGCAAGAGCAAGCAAATAATTTAAGAGTAAAATGACTGTTCTGGAACACAAACCCAACCAGTTAAAATAATGTTTACATATGCTGAGCAATTAAAATACATTCTATGTTTAAAACATGGACAAAAGATTAGCTGTTTTAAAAGGCTGATACGCAAATGATGTCACATAAAGGCCCATTACAGCGCTGTACCTAAAACTACCCTTAATTTATCATAAGACTCTCACAAAAAATTTATACTGGAAAACTGTTCCAAAGCAAACAAAAAGAAACATGTATCACAAACTAATCAAATAATGGCAACAGCTTGCTTGAAAACCCTGTATCTGTTCCATACCACTGGCAGGAATTACCTTGCTGTATTTATACAGACTTAATATTTATGATGAGGCTATTACATATTCCACTCTGGGTTTATTTGCATTTTACAACTGTGATACTCAATGCCTGCAGCACCCCAAACAAAAAAATAGTCTCTAAAAATGAGGGAAAGCTCTCCAGGAGAGTGCAAAGTGCGTTATTTTAAAGAGTGCATCTTATAAGTAGCTCCTTCTACAAATGCAGAACAAAAAGTGCTTGTTACTGTACAGACTGACATGCAGCATATTGTGCTTTTTAAAGGCTTGTTATTTAATTGCTGCTGTTCACCAGGAGAGGGGCAAATCCTTGTATTTAACAGCCCTTTTGCATTATGGAGAGGAGGAGAAGAGGAGGGGGAAAGAAGAGAAAGGATCCGAACGATAAAATGCAAAAATACTCCACAACTGTTTGAAAAAAGGTTCTCTTTTTTTGTCTTTTTTTTTTTTTTCTCCTTTCTTATTGCTAGCAGCTGGTATTGGAATTGACAAAGTGCCTGGGAACCAGGCTAATGTCACCCATCAAACACCTCTGCTGTCAAAAGCAGGCAATGCACAAACATTTCCAGTTCCTTAGTACATGGAGAAAAATCCTTTAAATACTGCATGAACCACACAGCAACTTTAGAGAATGCTGCAGACACTCGGTTCTCCAACTGGAACGGTTCTCAAATGATGCAGCATCTTAAACCCAAGATGCTTCCATAATAACCTTCCAGGCAAGGGTCAATAAAGTAAAGAGAAACTCAACAGTGGTTCTACTTCTTAACATGACTGAACTCTTTTTTCTATTTTTTATATATATATTTTTATATAAAATATATATTATATACACACTCATACATACATACTTATACACGTAAAATGCAAATGCAGATTTAACGATTTCAAAATAACTTTGCATTCTAGGCGGGGTTGTTTTGTGCTTTAAAATACTCATTCCCCACTCTGTGAGCACACTGTGGCTCAGCAAATATCATCCACCAGCTTGGCCCCGTTAATGCCACGGTAGGTGACCCTGCTGGGTCGGACCAGGACGCCGTGGTTCACCTTGCAGCTGAAGTAGCGCTTTTCCCCCACGGAGCCATCGTTCTTTCCCTTGGCACTGCGGAGCTCCAGCCCCAGCCATATCCCTGGGGCAAAGTCTGTGGGACCAATGTACCTGATGGTCCCCATTTCATTGGAGCTGGTCAGGAGAACCTGGGAGCCTTCGTGCAGCTTCACGGGCCCCTCGGAGGGAGCTGTAGTGCCGCTGCTCCAGCTGCGCCGCAACACGGAGCTCTTGGATCTAGTGAGAAAAGAAAGGCAACAAAAAAAGTCTCGTCTTTTTTTTTAATAAAACATCCAGGGCAAATCTGTAATTCAGGGAAGTGCATGGGAAAAAAAACACCATCAAATCTCTTTTTAGAAAAACGGGGTTCGATCTCATGTCACTAACAAACCATGAAATAACAGTAACAGGCTGCTACACTTGGCAGTCTGAAGTATTGGAAAAGCAATTTCCTTCAACCTGATGCTAGGATCTGCAATATTTACAGCAGGTGATAGTATTGGTAAATTAAGCCATACAAAACATTTTATTTGGGGCTTAAAACAGTTTAACCAAAACAACTTTTAACATACAAGTGTCAGTCAGGATCACCAGGACAAAGCGAAGTCCTTTAACAACAGCCTCTGAACTTCACCCAGCTGTGTGAAAATACAAGAATTTGGAGAATATGCAGTGATCAATGGCTGGAAAACAACTTTAATGCCAACCTGAATTCTAGGACTGTACTCCTGGATGCCCATGGAAAAATAGTGTACTACTGGTCCATTTTGAACAAGAAACAGCAAAGCTAACAGCCAGCTCACTCAAGCACTTGAAACTCAGAGCACTCACCTAACAAAGGCATTTCTTCTGTTTATGTCCTTTTGTGAAGATGCAGAAGTGGTGCTTAGACTGCGTCTAAAACCTGAGTGGAAAGATTAATAAGCTGTGTAGGACTTCTTAAGGAAAAAAAAAAAACCCTTATGAACACAAATTCTTTGTGTTTGCTTTTATACTGCTTCCACTACATTTGCTGCACATTCTCCTCTCTAATTTGGAAATTAAATGATGAAACTTCTCATGAAAGTATATATCCATAATATGTTTGGATTTTCAGAGGGGACAGAAATTAAATTAAATGAACCAAACAAGGGTAATTTGAAGCAGTCTTCTCATGAAAAGCTTAAGTAGAGGAAAAGGAAAACAACTGCTTCAAGTAGCTCACACAAGTTTTAGCAATTTCATAGGGACGTCCCCCTACCGATCCCTTCATCAATCTCAATTTGTATTAAGGAGCAGGTTCCATTTCCCCTTCTCTCTGATTGGAATGCAATATAGTAATAATGGAAGACTGCCAACAATTGTAACTGACATAATTCTTTCTGCCAGTAGAAAGAGTGTTAAGAACAAAACAGTACTCCACAGTTCCTTCTGCAGGCTACAATTTTAGGAAGGGAGTAGCCAGACCATTGGCTGGCATTTGAGGTCCCTGAAAATCTCTTGTGCTTCTGCAGAAGTTGGCTTTGTGCAGAAGGTTTTGGCTGCAGAGCGGGGTCTGTGGTGACTGCCTCACCCAAATCCCAGTGTCTCACGCTCCTACCTGGAAAAGTGTGAGTTACTTTACTCCACGAAGTCTCTGTGAGAGAATCCAGAGAACCTGTTAGTCTGAAAAGCAATAACACAATAAAGAAGTCATTTCAATTCAACTCTGAACAAACATACTGCCTTCCTGTCAAATACTGATGAAGTTTTGATTCTTTCCTTCTCCATCTGCCCCCAAGAGACACCCACATTCCTGCTGCACTCAGGCTGGTATGCAAGAAGTGTCTGGAACAAATCAGTGTATTTGAGTTATTTGTCTCTTACTCACTGAGACAGCAGGCATGGTTCTAAGAGTTTGCCTGAGCTGGCTTATTCAGAGAAATAAAAGCAAGAACCTGTCTGGCAGAGTAACTACATACAAATACAGGAGGAAAGAGTACAGAACTCCTTGGATGCTCTTCCTGAAACCTAAGGAAGAGACTAAAAGCAAGTGGTGCATGCTTTGGATCCTCTGTGCAGTTAGCTGGGATAAGAAGAACATTTCCAGCCATGTCGAAGGGCAATTTCCTTTTATAATTGAATTTAGCAGAACACACCAGGATTGGGTCATGAAAGTAAGGTTTAATGAACACAGATTATCAGAGGCCCTGGAATAAAAATACTTCAGGTAGCTGCAAGAGAAAAAGGGGGAGGTGCATTTCCCGTTTTACACTCTGCTTTCAAAAAGTTGATCTAAAACCACCAGGTTTTTAATGGAGGTTATAAACTTTCATTTGCAGAAGAAAACATTTGTATCTTCTGTATCCAATCAAAATTTTATTTCACAGTGGAAATGTATTAAGAAACCATTTGGCAACCCAAACATTACAAGAGGTTCAGTGCTCACCTCTGTACACGAGACGGGGGTGCAAATATGCCATATCTGGGAAGGCAACTGAAATACTGCACTCCTCCCACAGAGCCATCGTTCTTCCCGTGAGGCTTGTCCAATTCAATTCCACACCAGAATCCTACATTGCAAAACAGTAAAATCAGGGCATTTTGAACAAAACACTACAGGCTTTTCTTCATCTAGACCACTGGCACAGTTGGCCTTCACCCACATCAAGGAAAACAGTTTCTAGTCAGAAAATGTCAACATGATAAAAATATGTAAATATAGTAAATATGTATATTGTAAAATAGCTATCTATGCAATTATGCAAAATTATACCCTAATAAATCTAAAGATAAGTATCTAAGCATTTTTATATGCTTTCAATACAATTATTGACATTTTAATTAATATAAAAAAGGTAAAACATTTGAGGAATATATATGTGTATATATACATACTAAAGTCAAATAGAATGTTGCTGAACATAACTGGCTATTGGACAACAAGGAGACAAGGAAGAGCAGCACTGATGGTTCACATTTCCCTCCTTAGTCCTCTGACCACACAGTTTATGCTTCATCTGAGATCATCAACAGTAAAATTAAAGTTTTGATATTAATTCATTCTTTCTCTCCATCTAGCAAGTTATAATTAATACAAATTGCTAGGCTGGTTCTGTGCTATCAAGAGAAGGGTGTAGGAATTGGAACTGGCCATCAATTAATCTCATACAGAACACTGAATAGGCAGCAAGATGTTAATGAGCTTGATCATTCATAACCTGTGATAAATGTGAGCTAATTACATAAAGGTGCTAAATTTCATACTCCATTAGTAGTCCTTATGCTATCCATCCCCAGAAGATTCAGAATTTAATTCAAGTCACTTGGTACTAAGGTACTGGATAAAATGGTAATTCTAATTATCAGCTCAAGAAACTCAGGAATGACAGCTTATGAATTAGAAGATCTCAGTATATCAGAAGTTCTCCCCTTCTCATTTTTAGAATTAAATAAAGATCTGCATTGCAGCAAAAGGAACAAACCTTGGATAACTTCCAGAGCTTTGATACACATTAGAATTGAAATACTTAAACGTGCATCTGTTACATTTTCTATAAATTACTGGGTTAGCAAATGGTGATGATTTGTCATCTTTCCATCCTCACTTCTTACAATAGCATGTTTTCCTCTAGAAAATTATGTTCCTGATTTAAAGCAGAGAGGGAGGAGAGTTAACACTGTCAAACAGCTTTCTGATTTCACAGTTGTCAGTGTATTTGGGAAACAGTCCTTTTCTCACTGATCACTTTGTCAGCAACAACACAAAGAGTGATGACATTGAAGTGTCCCTCAGGTAACTGCAGTACCTGAGCAAGGACTGCCTACAGTGAAACTGGGGAACGGGGCAGGGATGAAACAAGTACAGAGCTTGTACCACGATCTTGCATCCTGACGGCGTTTTTTTTAAATACTGATGCCACCCAGTGTCACGATGTAGTATTGCCAATCACCTACCAACCACCCAGCCCTCACCCAAACCAGGTACTCACACCAACACTAAGCAACTGCTTTTGCATTACTCTTGCAATAAGATTACAGATTGGGCCATAGAGAAGATAAATTTGGTTACAATGTAGGATTCAGAAATTAATTTCCACAATGTAGAACAACTGGCTGCCTTTGACAGCACTTGGCTTCACTGCAAAGTGTTTTTTAGCGAGGGGAAGGGAGAAGGTAAAAGGGAGAAGGATGAGAAAACGGTTGGGGCTTTTTGTGATATTTGTAACTTTATTGATCTTGTGACCTCAAGGTTTATTAGTTAACATTTAAATGTTCACAATTACCCTCTTAAAGACACCAATAAGTTGAGAAATGAGACTGGTACACGACATAAGAGTGCCACTATTGCAACAGACAAGCTGTGTCAAAAAGCCTTAATACAAAAAGTAAGGAGTAAATGCATGTGATCTCAATAAATGATATACCCCTTTGGAGACTAAACTGAGGGTTTTCAGAAAGCTTTGTTAAGATTTGGACTCCATGATCCTTGTGGGTCCCTTCCAGCTCAAAATATTCTGTGATTCTGTAATACCTACAACTTCAACATCAAAGTATTTCTCCTACTTAAGCCATGATAGGGGACAAGTAACAGTCACATTTTAAACCATTGGTTTAAAACCATTGGGTTTTTTTTAAACCATTGGTTTTTTCCTGGTAGTTGTATTAAAGTAAAAAATATTCAGTGAAAATATTCAGGCGGGGGGGGAGAGAGAGAGAGAGAGAGAGAACTTGGTAACAAACCAATTTAAATTTAGAATTTTTTGGAAGGAGTGAGGGAAAAGATGGATTTCTCTTCACATGCTCACATGTAAGCTATTCCATACTGATTTGACAATATACACAGAGCATTGCACATACCTGGTGCAAATTTTGTTGTCCCACAAAATCTAACAGTGCCTGTTCTCTGTCCCACCACCAGTACTCTGTCTCCAACCTGGATTTCTCCATCAAGAGCATTTTTCCTCGTGGTTGGGGAACTATACAGCCCTGGTCAAGAGAAGAACAAGATCTGAAATTAGTGATATTAAATCTTTAAGAAAGTTTTCAATAGCAAGCCAACTTATTAGTAAACAGAGTATTTACCTCTAACACAGTGTACCTTCAACACATGGGAACACAAATTTTGCTTAGACAAAGTCTTGCTTTGTGCCAGCCTGAAAACTGGACTACAGCCTTTTCTCTGCTCTGAAAAGGTACAGTGACCAACTATAAAAACACTTTTCATCTTGAAGATGCTATAAAAATCTTTCTAAAAGTTGCCAAACTTAGGTTTATGGTTAAACTACTTCACAAGTGTCTTTCTCGAACTATCTCAGATTCTGAAGCAACACAAGTAGTTCTACATAAGTACTCAATGCAGCAGTGAAGTCCCCCCTGTGAAAATACACCTCAATACAACAGGCCATACCAGCACTAATCTTAGATGAGGCAGAAGACACTCGACTCAGGGCCTTTTTACTGCTGCTCGTTGAGTTCCACTTCTTGGAGTAATTCCGTTTGCCTTCCAAGGAGGTAGTGGAAGAGGAAGAGCTGCTGTACCCAGGAAAACCTAAAGACATAAATGAAAGTTGTCCTTCAGGGATCGCATTTTGGAAAAGGACAGATTAAGCAGAAGGGAAAGCTTTTGTAATATGGAAGTTGTCTGCTCTCCATGGAGGGCAGAATACAAAGTAAAGAGCCAAAGCTAGAACTTGTTACGCAGCATTTGCACAAACACCTGTCAGGAATGACACCGGTGCAAGTGACCCTGCCTCGGGAATATGGTAATAGCTGAGTGCTAGAAGAGGTCTCCAAGAGCCCACCTTTATTACTCTATGAAAGTTCATCTAAACAGTCCCAGGCATATTTATTAAAATACATGAGCTTTAGTAATAAGAGATATACCACCAGCCTTACAGCATCCAGCCTACTAAAGATTTGATGAGAAGTAGAAGGAAGGCGATATTATGTGAGTGAATTATTGCCTGGATTAAAACCTACTATATTCCATTACATACTGTATTAATATTAAAATCTGTACTATAAAACAAGAATGGGAAATAAATCACTTTTACCTCCATTTTCAAACCCTGAAGTCTAAAGTGTCCAGTAAGACTTATGTTCATCTTTCCTGCTTCCTTTTCAAGGCTCTTCCTCTTCTCCCCTTTCCTAACCCCTTCTGCTGAAAATGAGGCAGGGTACAGCAAAACACATCTATGCCTTATCAATGTGAAAAATTAAGATAATATTGCTTATCAAACCTTCCAGACTTTTGAGAGGCTTAATCCATTAGGTTTTGCACACAGCTTGGTATCGATGCAGGGTTAGTTTGTTCAATGTAATTTAATTCTCCAATTTTGCGAAACAGTAAAGAACTGAGGAAGGGCAAATGCAGTGGGTCCAAACAAAAGCTGAGGACAGAAATCTGAAGACTCTGAGATACTCACTGCAGCTCTGCTACAATGAAGAAAATACAAATTACTGACTAAACAGGCAAACTTCAGCTCCATGTCCAAGGTATAAATACATGTGTGCATTTGCAAAGTCCTTACTTAGAAGCCAGTCCAGGGATGGATTCACTGAAGGTCAGACCACCATTTTTACAGGGATGCAACAAAAACTGCTCCAACTAAACCTGTCATCAAGATACTTCATTTTGTGGGAAATCACAAGGTGGGAGAAGGAAGAGCAGAAAGAACTTCAGCAGATCCTATAATTGATTCCTTTTCCATGAGGCAAAACAATTATTTAACACCCCTGACAGGTGAGTATTTGGCCTGTTCTTAAAAACTTCCAGTTTTATGCCTTTCATCTTCTGTGTTTTTAATCACACAATCACAAATTTCAAGTCTTTACTCCTAAGTCACGTGTTATACATCCAGTTATTGTCGTGTCTTTTCTGAATTCTCTCTGAATTCACAACTGTTCACTCACAGAAGACACAAAAAGATGCTTTTCTTCACAGACCTCTTGGAGCAAATCCAAAGGAGGCCATGAAGATGTTTAGAGGGATGGAGCACCTCTCCTATGTGGAAAGGCTGAGAGAGTTGGGGTTGGTCAGCCCCAGAAAGGCCTTATTGTGGCACTTCAGTGCAGGATGGGGGCCTACAAGAAAGATGGACAGACTTTTCACAAGTGCATGCAGTGACAGGACAAAGGGTAGTGGCTTCAAACTGACAGAAAGGAGGCTTAGATCAGGTATTACGAAGAAATTCTTTACTACTGTGAGGGTGGGAGGCACTGGAACAGGTTGCCCAGAGAAGCTGTGGATGCCCCACCCCTGGAAGTGCTCAAGGCCAGCTTGGATGGTGCAACCTGCTCCAGTGGAAGGTGTCCCTGCCAAGTTGGAACTTGATCTTTAGGGCCCTTTCCAAACTATTTCCCTTTCAAACTATTCTGTGATTCTATGACTTAAAGAAGGCATATTCAAATTCACACCTCAAATTATTCCAAAGAAATACTGTTTTTACCACCACTTGTAGTATGATTTCATAGACAAAACCTCAAAGGAGACGTGACTTTTAGAGTTTGTTCAAGACAGCTGAAAGTGAGGTCCCTTCGTGTTTCAGGTTCAGCAAAGTACTGCTGTAGTAGAAGTTGTTACCCAATTGTGAAACTAGGTAATTGCAGAGAATGGTTCACATGCAAAAGGCACTCTTTAAAAGCCAGTTTCATTTTTCATATTTGAAGCCTGCTATTGTGAGTCTGCCATGATACAACACCAAGACTGCTCAGCACTGTTAGATGGTAACAAATTATTACAGAAGCATGAACATACGCATAGAGGAGAGAAAAAAAAAGCCGACAGAATATTAAAATCTAGGCAGCAACAATACAGGGCAAAAGGTCTCTCTGAGATACCTCAGCTGGTAATTCTGCAGATGCTCTGCAAGATCATTTATTAAGAGCCAGCTTTAAGAGCTTGTCTACGTTCTTGCCCAAGTATTCAGACAGAAGTGGTTACCAAACCAACACAGAATGCCAGCCAAACATCCACACAAATTACTTTGCTCCTAGAAAACTAAATGCCTACAGCCTGCTTGGGACTCGAACATAAACAAGCAAGGCAACTTCTTTCTATAGTGTAGATACAGGGCTTTTACAGAGGTAGGGCAGCAATAATACTGCCTCTACCATACA
This sequence comes from Falcunculus frontatus, assembly GCA_013398115.1. Classification (NCBI taxonomy): domain Eukaryota; kingdom Metazoa; phylum Chordata; class Aves; order Passeriformes; genus Falcunculus; species Falcunculus frontatus. The sequence continues at coordinate 2,516,968 of VZRV01000144.1, forward strand.
CAGAATTTTTCTTAAGATGTTAAAAAAAATTTAAAGATTAGCTCATTACCATCTTTTGCAGGTACAGTTTTTCCCCTGTTAGCAGTCATAAAGTTGTTTTCAGAAGCATTGTCTCTTTTTGCCATATTTAGGCCTATAAAAATAATATATATAATTAAATATACACATCCTAACAAATAACAATAATTTTACAGGAAAGTCATGTACAAAACCAATTTGACAGATTTGCAGATTACTGGATGCATGGAAAAATGGATAGAACTGTACAATTCCTTAGACACTTGATAAATGGGTAAAACGAGACTGCAGAATTGTTTTGATGGATAAGCACAGATATTAAACCCTTAACACATTAAATAAGCCCAAACTATCTTGCCAAACAATAAACAAATGGTCTATAAAATACTAATTTTTATACTGAACGAGTTTTATTTAAATCCTTCAAACATTCATATCTATAATATTCACTTTTATAGCACTTAAGGTCTACTACTCACCAGTATTAATTTCACAATTTCTGCATTAAAGATTACACATCAAGGTTTTGAGAGAGATTCGAGATCAGATCTTCATTCAGACTACAAACAGTGATGCAAGCATGCCAATATGATTTTTAAGAGCCTAACTCTCAGAGCAGCAATGTTGTGATATGTGTAGGAACTCGTACTCTCACCTAAGTTATAATTTGCAAACAGTCATTTTGCATTTCTGACAGTTTCCTACCCTAACTCAATGAAGAACAAGCTTATCTATGATTTATCCACTCCCCGTCATAAAAGAAAAATCACATCTTTTTTATTTAACTACATCTCTCAGCTTAATTCAGCCACAGGGACTGAACTGGTCTGCAAGTGTAGTGTATTTCCCAAAATTTTATGGCTTAGCCATTATGGCATCAGATCAAAAAACCAGTGTTTGTGATTGATAACACATTTCTTAACTTTATCTCAATAATCCTCTTCCTCTTTTTCAAAAAAGATCTTCTCTCATCAATCTGATGGATTATTCAAATCCAGTAAAACCAAATAAAGTTTCAAAACCCCTATACAATTGTAAATGTATTTTACTTTGCACCTTATAACCTTATCTACAAAAAGCACATTAATTTTTTTTTAATCATTACAAACCAACCTATTGCAGGGAGGAAGTTTAAAGGAAAGAAACGCACCCTGGTGAACGTGACAAAAACACTGCAAACCAAACCACTGCCTTTGCATCTTCGTCCTTCCCCCACTCCAGCCAGTGAATCAGCCAGGCACATTAATTCCAGTGGACCTTCCTGCACACAGCAGCTTCCAGACACTTACATCCAGTGGATGTAAGCTCTCCTGGGTAGATGAGCCTTAACTCACTCTGATTTCTACCTTAAAGCAAGGTATCAAATGTTTAAATTTTACGAAGACACAACTGCACCTTTGTGACCGAAAAGGTGGTTTATGCCTAAATTGTCAGGAACGAAGTTGTCTGTGACAAAGTTCCTCCCATCAGAGTTTAATGGGTTACAAACAGTTCACAACAAAGTGAATCAAACACTGGAAAATATTTAACAGAAGTCATCAGCTTGGATCTGCTCCTGAGCAATACTCCCAAAAAACTGCTTATCCCAAAAAGCTTTTTATGCAAGATATCCATTTATAAATAGCTTGAATCTTGTGCTAATTGTAAATACAGACACGTAAAACTTACTCCTCCCTCAATCTATGCAGAGAAGAGTTACATAAGTGATCCAAAAAGCTGTCAAAATGCATCTTTTCCTGGCACCAGCCTGGTGCATCGTTTCTATACCCTGCATATTACTGGTAAAGTGAGCAGTGTTTTAGGGTGCTTGGGTAAATTCAATGAGAATGTGTGTTATCTTCCATCCCTTAAGCGGTGCTGCCTTAGTGTGAGTCACCTAAACAGGGCTCAAGAGGCAAAAGAAATGCTAATGAAATATTTAATCACATTATTACATAGGCAGCCAAACACAGAGGGGGCCAGATTATGCATGGCCAGCACTGCACACAGCAGGGAAGAGCCTGTTCTCCCAACAACCTGGAACCTGAACAGTCAGAAAACATGGATCTTTCACTCCACAGGGAGTGAACTTACACAGAAGGATTAAGTAATTTGAGCTAATTACTAAGAAACTAAACCAGAGCCAGAGACTGAGCCCATAACTCCAATCAGAAGACTGAGGCCTTATTACAAGGATGACCTTTCTCTTCTAATTTGGCACTGGTTTTACTCAGATAATTTAATTAGCAGATAAAACACAATGAGTTAAATAGTTCCTTGATCGTGTTGCCAGAAAATAAATCTCTTCAATTTCTAGACATGAAGGTGTACAGATTATTTACTAGACTTTCACTCTTTGCAAATTCTCCAGGAATATCTTAGTAAATGGAACCTCATTAAATTGAAACACTTAACTGGTATCACAGCCAATTAGAAATTACTTGAATGGCTCAAGAATAAATGTTGTGGTGAGGTTTTTTTTATAGAGTACGTAAAGAGTAGAAACCGTCATAGTACATCAGATCACTGTAATCACTCCACAGCTACACATAATGCCCCTTCCAGCACTACTTCACAGGCCAGTGAACTTCTAACCATAAGAACATGAAATTAATAAAGACCTTATCACCTTCTCATCTCAAGTTAAGAACTATTTCCAAACAAGTATTTTAATACCAAGATTTACTATTTCTTAAAGATTAGTATCTCTCCATCCTGTGTCAACACGCAAGAAAATACTCACCAGAATTCACTTTGGAAGTTATGTGTGTCACATCTACTTTCTTGGATTTGATCAAAGGTGAAGACCGCACAGAGGAGCTTCGTACAGAGCTTTTTTTGTGATCAGAAGCTTTGCTTATTTTGGAAAGGGGTGCAAAGATACCTGCAGAGAAAATTGTATGTGCCAACAAAGAACCATGGATAATGTTAATGTAACAACACTTTCCACCTACCATCTCTCACAGCAATTAATTTAGGGATGTTTTTTCAGCCGCAATCATAACTTGCTGTGCTCACAAAGCACTTAGACGGTAGGAAGGACAAGCTCAAATGATCAGTGAAACCAAAATCCTTATCAAGCAACTTGAACAGAGTAAGTTTGAAGAAGTCAGTAGGACTATCAATTAGAACCTCCTTTTTGTCCTATCAGTAACATTCAGTCTCCACTGCTACAAAATACAGGACTTTGAATGTCCTGTGTGTCCATGGCACATCAATTAAAATGCCGCAAGCTCAAAGTTAGGAAACAACTACAAGCATGAATATCTTACCAAGGAAGATAAAGCATGTAAAGAAACACGGCTATTATTGTTACAATACAAACAAGTAGTTTCAACACTACAGATGAAAAACCAGGAAATCTCACAGTTTCAACGAAATAACCAGAAATTTCCACTGGTTGGTTGCTTCAGTCGTTTTGCAAATTATTGCAGCCAAAACAGTAGGAACAGCTAAAAGAACCAATAAATCAAACAAAGCACTACAAAGAAAAGCAACAAAATCTGCTACCTGTTTTTATCCTCCCTAAAGGCTCATATCTTCCAGTACTCTTTAAAATTTGGGGGTTTAAAACTTCAAGAAAAAAAAAATAAAGGCTATACCGCGTTTTGGTGCACACTTGAAGTACTGGACTTTTCCAACACTTCCGTTGTTCTTTCCTTCTGGTTCATCCAGCTCTACACCAGCCCACTGGCCACTGGCAAATTCCGTTGTGCCACAAAATCTTAAGGTTCCAACCTAAGAGAAAAAGCATCAGCACAGAATGGGTTTGTTAAACAAGTATTGTTCACGAGAAAATAGTACAGGTTATGAAAGAGACAGCAAGTTATCTCCAAGCTTTTCATCACAAAAATACAAACATCATTTCCCTCACTTATTCACATTCCTACCTTTCAATACACCACTCAATACATTCTCCAAAATGTCTCAGTCCTTCGGTGTGTATTTTGCATTAAACAGCAGCCATGGTTATGGACAGATCTCACAACAGACAAGAATTAGACAGTAAGAACCACTGTAAATACAGCTCTAGGTCAGCAAGGTACAGGAGCACACGCCCAATTAGAGGTTTTACTTTCCCTGTTTATACAACAAGAATTCCAGAATCAGGGCCTAGGTATCTTCCTGAACTGGAGGTTCCATTGAAATATTAGATTAGAAAAATCTGTAAGGGCATTAATACATACATATAAGTATATATATTCATATATATATATACATCTCCAGGGTTCAAGGGTAAACTTCAGAGCACAATAATTTTTTGCTTTGGAAAAGATTCGTAAGTCTTCTGTTCCCTCCCTACGACTAAACAAAATTTTAAAAGCCAGCAAATGTTTTAAACATTTGTTGTTGCTTCAGTACATACTATAAATTCTGAACAGATAAGCATATGAAGATTATCAAGACAGACCAGTCTTGCTGGTGAACCTCATTCTCTGCAAATATACATTATAAGCTCACACACGTCAACCAAACGGGAGGAATAACTAAGCGAGATGCATTTAACATTGATTTAAATTCCTTTTTACATTTGATTTTTAAATTAGTTTTAGTAATACAAACTTTTGATCTTTCAGTTGCTGTTTTCCTCATCTCATGTGACCTTAATACTATTAGTTCATTTTATACTATGACTCCACTGTTTAATCCAACCCTCAGAGAGTAAACAGATAGAAACAATTTTTTTTTCTATAAAACCTTTCAGCTACTCTTTCCTAATGTCTGTAAGGAAATAAACACGTCCCAGAGCCTGCTCTCTTATGCTGAAGATCTCCTTTAGACTTGATTGCTATAGGCAGGTATGTCACACTAATCTAGACTGAGACCTTTTAGCTACCAACACAGGGATCAAATTCAGCCAGAGGAAGTTCAGCCAAGCAGCCCCACAGATTCCTACAACTCCTTCACTTACTTTCCAGGCACCAGCCAAAGGACACTTACTGAGCAGAGAGAAGAGATCAACCAGTACCTTAAACTGAAAGAGGGAGATGGCAAAACTGTGGCTCCCATTTTGCCCTAGGACTTGTGCAAGTGAGGAGCAGAGGATCTCTCTCATGAGAAAGAGCAGGAGCAGTTTTCTCCCAGCTGCTGGTCTCCCTGCACTCCCATTTCATCAAATGTGATCCAAATGGACACTCAGTCTAGCAGAGCAGGAGCTGGTGGAGCTGTGGGGCCCCGAATCACGTACACATAAACACCTGCTTACTCAGCTTCCTACCCTGTAAGACAACTGGAATGACAGGCGCAGTAGGAGTCAAGAGAGGAATTCAGTCTCCCTCTGGCATCTACTGTGTTTGGCTTTCAAGCTTCATTAAAGCTGACATATTAGGAGACTGTAGAAGCAGGAAAGAGAACAGGAAACCGTAAACATAGCTCCAAAAAATGCTGCTGTTCCAAGTGCCCTCATCCCAGCTTCCATATTCCGGAATGAGAACTGATCCATGAGAAGGTTAAAAACAGGGCACCATTTTCATCATCCTGTTTTCACTTTTGCTCCACCCTGCAGGAATTCAGGAGTATCGAGGGGGAGGGGAAGGCAGGGCTGAGAACAACTTCTCCATTCAGGCTAATGGAGAAAAGGGGTGGGAAGTGAGGTGGGAGTACTGCACAACAGCTCCTCACACACAAAGGAAGGAAGGGAGGAAAGCTGACGTAGAAATGGAAGTTCAAAAAGTACAACCACATTCCTTCTTCCCACCTGCTCTAGAACAGATTTGGCTCCCTTAAAGAAAAACAAGCTAGCTGCAAAGCCCTGCTGGCCTGTGGCAGCACAAAAACAGCTTCCAACAGCTTCTTAAAAAACACTGCAACAGCATAGTCAATTAGAAGAATAAAAGTAACCAAACCCAGGCAGCTCTATCCATGCACAGCAAGCACATTACAGCACAAACCATTCTGTGGGCCTTACTTAGAGGAAAGGTACACAAGAGCACCAATTTCATCACTTTCTTGCTCTAAAGCCTCCATTAACTTGCACTTACATTATCTCCCCTCGCTGCCACTGGGACTTCTGATAAAGAAACTTCTGTCTTTAAAGAGTAAGTGGCTTTCTGTACATACTTCAGTTAAAATGCCTTCTGCACAGCTAGTGATTCCTTCACTTTTCCTGACCCAATTTCAAGAATACACCAAATCAAAATACACAATGGAAGCTGCTTCGCACTCTTGCTGGAGATCACTTTAGAACATTTCAGTTGTGACAGTTACAAAGCTGAAGTTACATCAGGAAAACTACTAAAGCTAAAGCTATTCAAACATAAAATTTTGCTCACAAATGCTTTCAATATCTACCAGGAAAAAAACTATTTCTTTAAAAGAGTTCTAGCACTGTTAAATCATTTTAGATCCCTTGCTATCAGAGCAAATAAAAACTCTAAATACTGAATGCAATATCAATGTTACAGTTTTCAAACACATTTTTAAAAATGTGGCTATCATGGTAGCTTCTAAAAAGCTATTCAAATTTGAGCTAGACCTCTATTAGCTATATTCTTACACTTCCACAGAACCATGTAACAACCCTGTTGGCATAGCACTGCTTCAAAGATTTTAGCTGCATTGCACCAGTGAAATTGGGTTACTATAGGCTAAGCAGAACTGAAGGGGTTTTTTTTCCCTGCCTTCTGGAAACTATCAGGAGTACTTCATGAATGCACACTCCTAACAAAGCTGGACAACTCACAAAGTAATTTGTGAATTTTAACATCATTTTGCTGTGACACCAAAAACGTTAATAAAAGCTAGGCCATGCTGATGTACTATAGGAAACTGTTAAAAATCATTCACAGGCACAAAATGCAGCCTATGCCTGTCAAAACTGCTTTTCATAATAATGACTTTATCCCACAACTCTTCAGCTTATTACTTTCCGTAACCAGTTCCTTGCTGCTATCCAGAGATCACACCTCCGAGAAAACATTTCAGACCCTCAAACTGAGGTGTGTCTCCAAAGGGAGAGATAAATAATAAATAATAAATAAATGGAGTCTCCAGGAGTTGAGGGTAGTAGCAGGTTGGTGGCCATACCTTCTGTCCTGCAATAACGACGCGATCTCCCAGCTTCAGGCCAAGCGATAAGAGCATGGCCCTGCCTGTGACGTGGTCGTAGGTTGGAATCATGGCTTTGGAGATGTCACACGAGAGAGGCACTGCATCCAGCAGTATCTGCTTGATTTCCTTTGCACTGGCTGCTGCATCTGCCATTTCCAGTGGCATATCTACCGGATCAGGAACCACATCTGCTGGAATCTGCCCTTTGTCATTCTGTAGAAACATAACATAGCACAGGATTTAATGCTGTTACAAGATAAATCTGATCAGGTGAAACCACAGCATTTTATGAAGTGTTTAATCCTCTTTATTAGATATTTTCCCTAGAATATAAACAACGATGAAAACATCCACATTTTCAAATAAGGATGCCAAAACATCCTTAGATAGATAAGCTAGCACGTACAGCATCTCATTTTTGAAATGGACAAGCAACCAACATTTTCAAACTTAAGAACATTATTAGGATTCAGAACACCTGAAACAAAACACCTTTGTGTACCTGTGTACCTAAACAGAGATTTAGGAAAGCAAGGCAGACTTCTGGTCTGTAATGCCAACAATGAAAAGTCAACTCCTTCCAAAGAATGTATCTTTACCCCACATATAGCTTGCTCCTTGGTGAGGCTTATTCCAAATGTAAGAGGGAATTTAATTAACATATGCTGCATGTATAGAATATACAAATCTGATGGCTCCCATCAGTACTTGAATAAATCTGTTCAGGTTTATCCAGATACAGACTATCCTAGGAGAGACGGATTAAGGACAAAGTCCTTTCTAAACACGTCCCATTCCCAGAGAGCCGTGACTGTGATTCCCTGTATGTCCTATGTGACAGGACAAGTTGTTGGAGTACCAGCTTCCCTGCAGTTAACCTCAACTCCAGGCCAGTTGCCCAGACAGACAGACAGACAGACAGACAGTTAGGCTGTTCCAGGGACAGTTCTACCTACACTCTTTAGCAAAGCCATTGGTGTGGAGCTTCGGCCGTCTGCCCATGTTCACAATGTTTGTGGAAAAATAATCATCTCAAGTCTTCCAAATTTGTCTCAAATGAGCCCCTGGACTCAGGCATTACCAGAAGCTCAAAGAAGGAATGATGCAGAGTAAGATTGTATTTGTTTTGGTCCCTTCAAAACAGATTAGAAGTTCAGTGTTTCCTGAGCCCCCTCTCAATCCATCTCAAAGCTAGAGAAGTACAATTCTTACTCAGCATTTACACTGCTGTTCCCATATAATCAAACTCTACACACTGTATCTAGTCAAAACTTTATTGCAGGTTTGAAGAATTCAACACCCACCATTCCTTAAAAATCTCCAATCACTCTGAAAGTAAAAATCACACTACCTTAAAAACAGGATATAGCTGGGTTAAAGTTGAGTGGGGAGTTTGTAGTCATCACATTAGAGATTATTTTGGTCACATCAGTCCCACAATTCAGCCCACCAGGTGCCCTGCAAACCTCTTTGCCAACACAAAGCAGGGGCAGAGCAGAGGCAAGAAGGCAAAGTGGAAGCTCAGGGGAAGCTCAGGGTTTCTCTTCTCAAGGGCACAGCCACCTCTGCCAGCTCAGAATGTTTGTGCAACTACAAAGCAGCATTCCCTGTGACAACAGACTCCTAAACATACAGCTGCCAGAGAACCTGAGACACATACATGCACACTGAACACAGAGACAAAGAAGAAACCCACCATTTTTTAAGAGATCTAGATTCAATATCATGAAGAACTGTCTGGACAATAATGTTCCAGAAGATTTCACACCAACGGTGCTACACAAAATAATGACTTTTGAGTACCCTTATAACAACTAGGATTTCTCCTTAAAAAAAAAAAAACAACCCTGCATTTGAAAATGGAAAACTGAGATACTGGTTTTGCTAAAATAAGAAAACTTTCCAAGCCTTTCCTCCCCAAAAAAACAAAAAACAAAAAAAAACCCACATAAAACAACAAAAACCCCAAACCCCTACAAAATTCAAACAATCAAAACCCAAGATCTGTGGCTAGACACATATAGCAACACTTTGCACTATAACCTATGCCTATTATTAGGTTACTAAGCAGAACAGGTGATGTTTATGCATTATCAGTTACTCATGCTAACACCAGGCTTACTGGTAAATACAACACTGCATTTCTGGAGGGCAAAGATTGCACTCCTCCATTTCTGAAAAGATCCCCCACTGCCATGACAGCTGTTGCAAGACACCAATGAGTATTAATAAATGAAAGCTCAGACAACAAAGAGAAGTACGTCCTGAAAGTTACTTGAACTAATGAACTATAGTGACACAAAAACACAAACTTCGACACACAAGTAGGATAAAGCATATAAAATCATCCACTATGAGTTGTAAATATTTTTTTCTGAGGCACTATCACTCCATGTAGCACACTTTTAGCTAATCAAAATCCTGGACAGACTGTTCAGTTTTTCCAGGTACCTTTTTCACCTTTTGGTGAATCTACAACCTAACTCCTTACCCTAAAGGCAGGATTTGCTCCATGTTCCAGTAAACACTTGACAGCTCCTGTGCATAGGTTAAATGCAGCAATATGCAAAGCTGTTCCAAAATCAAAATCACTACAGGTGGCATCCACATCTGCAATTAAACATCACATGTGAGGTATGCAAGTCTCTTACATGAACATTTCCCCTACAGATTCCTAGCAAGGACATTCATTTCTACAGTTTCTGTTAGCATTTATACAGAGACACCATTATTTATGTACCAAATGCATATGAGAAGTAATTCTACATAGAATATCAAACTTATTTGCATCTGCTTATTCATACCACGAACCAACCTGGAAGATGAGCATGTACTTTCACTCATTTTTTAATACTGATGGCTTAACTGCAAAATTGCTGCCACTCAGGGTGCCCAATCTACTGTGCCAAGACTAACAAGTAAGTAACTTCAGATTTGCAAGTAAATTAACATTTTAATGTTTCAGAAACATTTATATTTTATTGCTTCTAGGTGTCAAACATTAAAATGAGATGCATCTTCAACCAGTTGTTCTCCTTTGTGAGCAGCCAGTAGGGCAAGGGAAAACTGATTACACGTCTACTTTACATTGATTTAATTACTAATGGCCAAGAACAAAGTAAGAGCTGGTGATTTTTATAATTTCTTTGTTTTCAAAGAATTGCACTCCGAAAGGTCTTGCACTGATAGTTTGGAAAATGGAGCACTGCATTTGACTGGAAGAGATTTAGCACAATATATATTTCTATCAGTCGCTCCCAATATATCTTTCAATCTGCTATGAAGTTATTACTGTTCTAGAAGACTGCAGTTTAAATGTCTGTTTAGTCTGAGGCTCCTCTCTTAAATTACACATGAGAGATGTCATTTTGAGTCAATTAGGTATAGGACTGTTAATTAAAAATGCCAGCTGATTTAATACACAAACCAAAAGACCACAAGTATGAGCAGTAATGTTCCAATGTGAAATACCAGTGAGGAACACAAAACTTTCCACCTCAGGGCTGAAGAATCTCCTAGTATTTTCCAGTATCGGTCTCCGTCCCAAAAAACACTAGACCTTCTCACAGTGCCATAAACAAAATATATCCCAACTGCATCAACATCCTTATACAGTTACTCTAAATGAACATTTTTGGGGCAAATAAAACATCAACATATATAGAGGATACATAGTTATATATGTCTGTATAGACATATTAAGTTCATACATACTAATAAAAATTGACTCAATTTTATAAAGATTGAAGGTAACAAATTTGCAATCAAAATTTAACAGTTTTGCAATTGCACTGTTTGAACACAAACATGAAAAAAACCTGCATTCACATGCCTCACTCAAAACGAGAGCTACGTATTCAGATGTACCCTTTATATACCAAAGGTCAGAAGACATCTTCAGTTTAAAAACAGGTAGAAGCTGAGGAGCTGTATACAGCCATTGAAACTTCTATGGAATACAGCCAAACACTTTCTGCACACAAAGGAAGCAATTTCCAGAAATACTGGTCAGTAGCATCAGCTACTAAGCCAGCAACAGTTGCATGTATTCCTATTTTGAAAAACAACTGATGTGTGGTTTGGTTTTTTGAATTAGATTTTGTGACTTCCTCAGACTTGCAAGCTTCATGCTCAGATTTTCTGAACAGCTCTCTTACAGCTTTGATCTAAGCAGGCATAGTAGAAGTGACAGAAAGAAAGATAAATATCAAATGTTACCTGGTAACTACCCCCAAACTATCTAGAGGAAAATCATATTTTTGTAAATAAAACCTCTAAAAACCCAAGATCAAACTAGCTCTCTCTTGTAACAACTGAGGAGTAAATCTGTATAAAGAATTTAACTACAGAGCGTCATAAAGAAAATAGTTTAGCAGTAAATCAAAAGGAAACACCTGTGCTTCACAATGGGTGTCTCAGAGTCAGCACACCACTGTCTTGAGAAGTTATTTATACATTAACAACCATTTTTCTCCAGTTCAGTATGGATCCATCCAAAGCATATTCAACTTCTACATATGTTCTTCCTTCTCTGCAAACTGCCTGATAAAGCATGGAGCTAAAATTATTCTATTAATTAAGACCATCCATTGTTTCCATGTCACAGGGCAAATAATTTTATATATTTCCCGAGATAAAAAACATCAGGTGCTTATTCAGGAATTGCCAACTGCCGAGACGTTTAACTGGAGCCGTTTCCTTGGAAATCTGAGCAAAGTCCCAACTCTTCTGTAGGAACTGCACAGGAGGAGAACACCAAATGCAAATGAGGTCTGAAAGGAGACCTAAACTGCTGATGCAAATTATGGAGACCAGGCTATGGAAATGTGATGTGGACTTAACTACTGTGCAGTCTGATTTTGTCTTTTGTTACCAACCCACGCTTGTCACCTCCTAAGCACGTCACACCAGTAACAGCACTGCTTAACAATTACCTCCATGGAGATTTTAAGACACGGTAAGCAAGCCCCGGGTACTCCAAAAGCCTACCAGCTTTTCAGAACGTTGAGACAGAGCCCCTAGCTAAAAAATCCTTTTGCAAATTGGCACAATCAGAAGGATATTCACTACAACAAATTAACATTCGTACAATTTTAGTGATAAAGTTGCTTACTGGTTTTGCTGTCCTGACCAAATTAGAAACAAACATTTCTGGTTCAGAACCATTTTTGTATTTCCATTTGCATTAGTATAAATAGGGCTCCAATTACCAAACCTTCACAGTATCATTCCAAAAGACATCACCTATTTATGCCAAACACTAAAGTCAAATTGTTCCTTACACAGGACCTTCTACATACCTGAGAAATGGGAAAAACAAGCATGTCAAAATTGCCTCAGTCACAGGTTTGCCACAAGCCATTGTCAAATTCCTACTTCTCCTTTACCCTTCTCCCAGCATTTCAAACATACTTCTCAATGTTTAAGCAACCTTAAAACCCACAAGATTTTACTAGAATAGTTATATCTTTGGTTTTCTGCAAAAAGACAAGCAAACATTCTCTTAGTTCTCAATAACTTAAGATCAACCTGTTTGCTTTCCAATCTATTTGAAACTTCTATTGTCTTGTACAAAGCTCAAGTTTAAAAACCAGCAGTGGAAACAGAGCAGTAAACCACTAAAAAAATTGGTTAAGAGAAAAATGAGCCAATGAGACTGAATAAAAGAATAAGAAATTATTTGTGTATAATGGATAAACAAACACCACACTTACAGACCACTATACACGAGCTTAGGATCTACAAAATATGGACAAGTACATGAAACAAAGGTAACAATGCCTACCTTTTGGCTTTGCATTTTTCAAAATAACACTGATCAGTTCTGGAACATCAAAGTAGGCAGCATAGTGCAAGGCATTCATATTTGTCCAGCGGCTGCGTAAGCTGCTGTCAGCACCCAAAGCAATAAGCTGTGTTGCAAATTTTACAGCAGTTTCAACATCACCTGCAGGGTAATTTTTGTAAAATAGGCATTAGTGATTTATTTATTTGACCTCAAAAAACACACATGTTTATGTGTAACACAGAATGTACATTAAGCCCTTCAAGATCACAGCAGAACTATTACTATGCCTTTCTTTTTAGGATTAGGATACAGAAATCTTTACCTTTTATCATAAAGGGCTGAAACCTCTAGTATATAAAAACTCTACCTTTTTTCCTCTAAAATAAGTAATGTGTCAGCCATCAAACCCAGGAGTTTTAGTATCTGATAGAAGAAAAAGAATTACACATTACAATGCTGAAGTTTATGTTAAAAGATCTGCCAACGCCAGGGAAGATGACCTATGCCAGACCTCACTCAAACTCAGAGGAGTGGGCTCAGGTCAACAAAAAGTAACACAACACAGAAAAGCTAGTAAGAGTGTTCAAACAGAGTTAAATGTGCTCTCACTTCCAGTACTTATGATCATAATAATGCAAACGAAGTTCATTGTTCTCTTCTGACATGAACAGGGTGAAAGAAACAAAACAAAGACAAAAGCCAGTCACCTAAATATTCTGCTGTAAGAAAACTACAGCAAAAACTATAGCAAACTTGCAGCTTGCACCTCAGTCTGAAACTGCCTTTGCTACACTAAATATCTGTTTAAGCTGGTACTACTGTGGGCAATACCTACACCACTAACTCAGCTTGCTCCCCACGGCCACAGCCATAACTCCACTGCATAACTGCAGTTCTGCACCTTCCCTGCTCATGGCCACTACAACAGAGAAAACCACACAGTAAAAAAAAGAATCTACTGCAAGGAACAATTCTGTAACAGTCAGTGGGATTAGTTTATCTGAGTCAATTAGGTTTTTACATCTATAATGACTTTTTTTTTACTCACCAATGCCATGAGCCCCTGATTTGCAAGTGTAATGCAGGAGGGTCATATCAGTCAGTCCATCTCTGTCATTCACATTGCAACCCCTTTTAATGATCTGACAGGCAAGTGGAAAACAAGCACATTTTAGCTCTGACATCAGTGTTATTTCATAAGTTATTTCAGATATAGTGACTCCTGAATTCATTGCAAGGGCTAGTAACAAAGAAGCCTGCCTGAAAAGACTCTAACTGCAGAACTGAGCAACATACACAAATGTAATAAATAGCATTATGACTAACCTTCATTATTTACAGATTTTAAAGATTCTTTGTATTGTTCCTTCTAACATATACTTCACATGCTAAAAAGCTAAGCAGTTAACTGCATAGGAAAAGGACTTATGAAGCTCTTCCCTCATTCTTTGATCTCTCAACAATTACCCACCCCACTCCCACACACCCTCGAAAAGAAGCCCCCAGTTATATAATATGGTAGGGTTAATCTTCACTAAATGTCCAGAAAAGCCTGTAATCCAGAAGAAAAATAAGAAATACTATGGAAATACTAAAAACTCATTTTGTGCCTTGGAAAGATTGCCCTTCAGGTCAGGCTTCAACAGTAACTTCATATATTAGAGTCTGGGATTACTGCTAAGTAGGAAACTGAAAACACCGAGGTGAAGGGTCTCAACACAATTGCCTTGAGAGAAACATTGTTTATACCATCTATGCAAATGTACAAAATTTTATCCATCATCTTTCCCTTTCCAAATAAAAGCTGACAACGTGGAATACAAGGCATGATCAGTCACTACTTGTTAAAAGGCAGAAACTGTATCTGCATTTATGATTAATTCTGCTTCTGAATGAACTGGTTTTATTCACTGTCACCAGAGTATTTAACACTGAGAGCATTCAAGGATCTTCACTAGTATCTCACCTCATTCCCAATAATATCAATATTCTGCTGGACCTGTGGAACCCACTGCCTTAAGATAGCAAACAATTCAGAAACTGATGTTTTGGGGTTGAAGAGTATTTCTTGGCATGCTGCATCATTGGGATCGAAGAAGGAAAACTCTGTTAAAAAAAAAAAAGAGTCCTTATGTAAAATCTTGATGTTTATCATGCATCTAGTTTTTCAAACTCAGAGGCAAAGAATAGCAGAGAAGAGTCACTTCACTACTCATCACACTGGAAAAATCAGAATGCTGAATTAATTCAGAAAATTTTCTCTAACATCTGCTTTATTTTTCCTTTAATACTAAGGTCTTGTTTATACTTCTGAAAAAGCTTTGAATCAGCAACCAATACAATGGTACTGCAAGAGTGACTTTAAGCTTAGGCAAGGAGTAACAGAGATGTACAGTGATTCTGCTAATAAGGGTTTACTGTTGTTCAAGCCAGGCAAAGGCTGCAGGTTCCAAGCTGCTCCAAGGCACAGACAAGCCTACTTATCCATGAGGGATCATGTGCATACATGATTTCTCCATATGGTACAAAACATGTCTTTTCCTTCTTCTTCTTCCATCACCATTTACACAAAACATACCAAAATACAAACATATGCTCAGGTCAGGAAGGCATTCTGTGACCTCGGCTATTTTCAGATATTTCATGAATGCATCAATCCCAGCTAGTGGCAGCTGCAGGTTAACAGACACCTTCAAAAATTAAGGCACCAAACCAAAATCAGAATAAAAAAAAAATTTAAAGATTTTAAGCCTCACATTCTTTCAGGCAACCCAGAAGTGTATAAAACATCTTATTATAAAAGTATACGTCACGTTACTCACAGGTGTGTGTGTGTGTGTGTGTATGTCTATGCTAATCCTCTGTTTTTAATCTGTGAAATTTCTTCCAGCTCTGGAAAATTATATGAAAGAATCTGGATGGCAATGGCTATGAGGAGAGGGAATGGAAGCAGTCTACTGCCATCAGCAAATGAATCATGGCAAACACTGAACTTTTACCCCTGCTGCAGCTATCGGGGAGTTGCCTTTAAAACAGGTTTCGGATAAATGTATACCATCAGCTCACATCCATCACAGATTCATGGCTCTCAGACAGGACAGACAGGTTAAGCAACACACAGCATCACCCATCTGGGTGTGTGAGACGGTAAAAACCACCCCTGGTTGAATCATCCCAACCTCTCCCCAGAAACAGCATACCTGACTTCTAGATTGGATTAACAGATAAGAGCACATACAGAGCTCTCTTCCTGGCTGTTTAGAGTTCCTCAAACTGCATCGCCTTGATTCAACAAGAATGGGAAAGGAGGACAACTTCACTGATATTTAACATGAATATTTATTTGCACCTGGCATATAAAAAACCCCAAGCCCCTTATCTCCCAGCACTACACAAAGTGTGCTTCTTCCCTACATCCCATGCATCAACATCCAGTGATTTATCCACTAATATTTACCTTCCACATAAACTACAGTTGATCTACAGCTGAAAGCTATGAAGTAAACAGACAACTAAACTACAAGATTAATGACCTTGCACGATATTCACAGTTCTGGCTCTACTAGGAAGATTTCTAGCCCTGATCCAAATTATCTATCAGAAATCAAGTGTTACAATCAGCATGCTAGGGTAAAAATCTGAGACTGTATCAAGTATTAGTAACAACCACCCCAAGTGCTTAACAGGAGATCAGCTGTGGTCTTTGCAAACCAAAGCAATGCTACAGAAAATCTGTTAAAGCAATGACTCCCATGAAAGGATGGCAGTGGCATCTAGATACTTTAAAATACTACTTTCTCCCCCTCTATCTTTCCCAAATATTGATTACAGTGCTCAACTGTATTAAGAAAAAATAAATGCACTGAACGTAAAGACTGAGAATCTCTCTCTGCTGTGGTTTAACCTCCTTTACCCAGATTCAGCAATGTTACTGTTACACAGCTGACAGTAATCTCCTATAAAAGGATTTTTTTTTATTTCATGAGTAGGCAGAGACCACGTATAACAGATAGTAGTGACATCATAAGGTTATTAGAAGACATCACAGCAAAACAGTGATTAAAGAAGGCAAATGGAAACTTTATCTAAGGGATAAGAAAGCAGAATGGAATAACCATGGCAGTACTCAGAGTAGACTACGAGAAACAAGCGATGAGAATAAGGCTAAACCATGTAAAGACACACATTCATGTACTGAAACACATCTTATGGAACAGTTACATTCCCAACCTCAGCTAACTTATAAAATGGGTCTTGAGAATGCTGAGTCTGCCAAAGACAGAACACTACATGTATTTATTTTTCCTGAATACAGCTGACTGCTCTAATCAATGCATGGGAAAAAGAAAGGAGGAGGGAGTAATTTTTAAGGAATATAGATGCTACTAACATCTTCTGCAACATTCCAAGTCATTAAAATTGTAGCTATCAGTGAAGCTCCTTACCTACAGTGACATTTTAACATATTATATACTGTTAGAAATTTTATTATAATTTATACATGTGAAGACAGTTATTGAAGACAAACATTATTCTGAAAGCTGACCACTGACACTTGGTATAATTTTCTACCACTCACTTTACAGTCCTTACCACCACAAACATGTACACTTCCAACAGAAATATCCCCTTCTAGTCCATTGTTTACATACTGAAAGCACAAGAAAAAGTGTAATTCTAGAAGTTTTAAATCCCTACTTAATCCAATTTTACATCTTAACACTATATCCAATTCTACACTGAGATGTGAAAGAACTACAGACATGTGACCACAGATGCAAAGAACTGTACAAAGGAAAAGATACAATTTATAGTGTATGCAATAGGAAAAATGGAAAAACCACGAGTCTTCATCTTTCATTTCCTTTAACAGAGAGTCCATTTAATAAGAAAACTTTTTCTGGAAAGAAATACTTAAGAGTTGACAGCTTTTCTTAAAATTTATTATTCAAATTTATTCCCTGCTGATCACATATTCATTTTCTGTTTAAAGTACATACCACAGTCTGAAGGCATTGGTGCTGCAGCAACAGAAAAAGTAACAGATGTTTCAGAGTTTGGGAATAAGAACCGTTCTCTTTCAATGAGGGAATCTCCTTCGAAGGAAGGTTCTGGGAGATCCTCTATGGTCATCTTCTAGAAAGCCACTTTAGGAAGAAAAAAAATTAATAAATAACCTCATTAGAAATACTTTGGATTGGTTGTATCATAGTAAGATGTAATGTGCAAAAATCTTAAATTTGCAAACAAACTATTACTGCCATTACATTCTTACAAACTAATAAATTACCAAAGCTAGTAGAGTATGGTGCCAAGGTTAGCCAACTTCTGGTTTTGACTTCCACCACTAAACTTGCACGTTATTAATGGAAAACATCCTGTTTCTCCCCAGTTTCCTACTTGAGCAGTGAAGAAGATATTAATGCTATAATTAGCAAACCCACAATGTGGATAAATGGATTAGCGTGTTTCACAGCTTTATGGAAATGTGAAGCATCGATACCTGCCCTCACACTCTGCATGCATACTCCCTCCCTTCACCGTGAGCCAGAACATGCTACCAGCTACTGCTGCCTCCTCTTTTTAAATTCTCAGCTCTTTCATCTTCCCACACACAGCTGCAGACAATTCATCACCGAGTGATTCACTCCTGGACTCACAATTCCGTATCAGCTCCTTTCCCAGCTCTTCTCCTCAATGTTCTAAAATAGCACACTTACCCCAGTGTTGTAACCTTCACCCTCGTGTTGTTTCCAGTCAACTTCCCAGGCCTTACAGCAATCTAGGAGAGAGAATAAGGACTAAATGGTTGTACAGTTATAGTGGTAAAACCTAACAACCAGCCCAAGTTACATCCTAGTTATGGTTCACAGGCTAAGATCAGAGGAAAGCTGGCTACCACTTGTAGGACATTTTATCAGGCAAATTCTTTAACAAATAAAAAAAATCATCATTCTTAATAAAAACAGACATGACTACACCGTCAGAGGCTACATCTCACAGTCGAAAAATCAAAATTCTGCATCTTTAATTATAATTATTAAACACTTGGGGTAAAAGCAATATTTCTACTAAACAACCTACTTTTTTTTTTGAGATTGCTATACAGGGCTCTTTTCTCAGGAATTTGGTTAGCCATTCTGCTTGACTGAAGCCGTACAGCTTCAAGGAATGTTTGATTTTATTACATTTAATCTATACCCAAGTAAATATGAAAAATTAAAGGAAGACTTATTTTGGTTTTTGTATATAACACACAGCAAGCTATATGAGTAGATTTACTTCAGTATTTCCCCAAATAAATCTGTCACACTACCTGGGACCTCACAATCTACATGCTAATATAAAAGGCATTTTAGCAGTGGATTACAGATGCTAATCTTGAAGTTAATAAATTAAAGCCTCCTTTTCTTGCACATCACACACAGTTCACCTCGTCCTCAAGTTGGAAATAAAGGTCCACGTGAAAAATGCTTATTTTTCTCCAACTAGTTTATTTCCTTAGTCTTATACAGCTGTACAAATTCATGTTCTGGCATGAAGATCAAGGAGTAGGCCACTGGAAGGACAGGACTATTTTTTCCCACAGCATTATCAAATTGCATTGGCTTACGTGTCTTTTTATTCAACCAGGCCAAAAATATCTCTAATTATTTCAATTAATATTTTCTTACAGTCAGGAAAAGTTAGGAGTTTACATTTCAATGGCTTAATAGCCGTCATAAACATGACGGCAACAGCTTTCTTGTGTGAGGGACTAGAAAGTCTCTTAAGCTGCAAATACCTAATTAAATTTCTTTTGAAGGGCAACAGTGAAATCAATCTGCTACCATCTGATATTTCTTCAGAGGCTTTGGCAAAACAAAACAAAGCTTTGTAAGACACATGAATCCACAAGTTTCTCACGGGCAGCCCCTGAGACGCTCTCACGAAATGCACAAAGGAACAAGTAAGGTGCATGAGTATAAAAGACATATTAGCTGAGCCTCTTAAGCTGGAAAAAGACACAAAGAAATTAAAAGCTTTTTGAACAGCCCTACACTGAGGGAACAAAAGGAACACAATGAAAAGTAGCCAGACCTGATTGAGCAGATGGTAACAGGAAGAGGTGAGATTTTGTAAAGTAGGACAACGCAAGTTGTTGTAACTTGAAATCAACGGAGACATTTCAAAATTAATACAAGAAAGACTGTTTATTGCACACAGGAAAGCAGACCAAACAGAACACAACCTGTGCAAGTGGCCAGGGCATCTTTAATTCCTAAGGGCCAGAGGCAAGAACACCATTTGTTTTCTGACAAAGCAGAGCAGGCAGGGAAACAACCCATGTTATCAGGTGGGTGGCACGAAGACCCAAGGGCTACAATGTAGATGCTGACCCAACTCCATAAAAAAAGAATTCCCATGTCCACAGGAGTCCCAACACCCCCAATGGAAGCGTGCACACCCTCACACTGCGGGATTTTCATGTGGCTCTAGAAATGTAGCACGTGTCACAACACAGCGACGAACCACGCAATGTCAAGACAACGTGTTCTGCACCCACGACCACCTCCAGAGGCTGCCAGCTCAGATGTAAAAAGTTCACAGCTAGCTAACAGCACACACACACAGCTGGAGAGGGAAAAGGAAAGGTTGAAAACTTCTTCAGAGAAAGTGAAAAGGCAAACACATGCCATCCTCATAATGACTTCTGTTGTAAGCAAATACACAACTGCCTGAGGTATTAACAATACCCAAGACATACTTTCCACCAAGACTCGGCTGGAAAGTCCTGGTGAAATGGAATGGGAGGCCTTCCAAAAGAGCAGTGACTTTCCTGTATTAGTAAGGAGAGTTTAGAGCAGAAGCTAGTAGAGGAACTATGTGAAAGAAAAGACAGAATTTTTCTGTTCACAGCACCGCCAGACTACCACTGAGCCCAGTTTAGCACAGCAGACAGTATCATACTTACTATTTGCCAGCCATGCGTTCTTCCAACTGAATTATATCTGAAAATGAAGAAAGGGAACTATCAGGGAAAAAAAAACTTCAAAGAGTCATCAGATGCACACACCCTTTTGTTCACAAAACTGAAGAGCAACTACAGGTTTCCCGATATCCACACATTACACAAGAACACATCGTAGCTCTGCATATAAATATAAAAAAACCTCCATGATAGAGGATCTTGCTGTTTCATGTACTCTAGTTTGTAATTTGTGTTAAAGCACAAAGCTTTCCTGCAAGTGCTGTAAGAACTTGCAAATGTCAAAGCACTTCAAGTGACAATATACAGTTGTGCTGGGCTTTGATAGCTGAACTTGACACAAATGTGATGCTATTTCTGACAACAACTATGCATAATGGACACCTTATCATGTACTTAGATGTGCTCAAGAAAAATTAAGTTCAGAGAACAAGTTTCTTGCACATACACCACCTGCCCACTTCGGAACATTTACAGCACGAGTGGTAGACATGTTATACACATGCAAGTAAATTCAAGACTTGGGTGGCATGCAGGGCCCTCTTGCAACATGGCAGTGTTTTCACAGAACCACAGTTCCACTGAATAGTCAGGGTTGGAAGTGACCTGTGCAGATCACCCAGTCCAACTCCATGCCACGGCAGGGTCATCTGGAGCAGGTGACACAGGAGCATGTTCAGGTGGGGTTTGAATGTCACCAGAGAGGGAGACTCCACAACCTTCCTGGGCAGCCTGTGCCATGCTCTGCCACCCTCATTGTGAAGTTCTTCCTCATGCTGAAGTGGAACTTCTTGTGTTTTAGTTTACGGCCACTGCTCCTCGCCCTAACACTGGGCACCACTGAGAAGAGTCTGGCACCATCCCCTTGGCACCTGCCTTCAAGATATTTATATGCATTAATGAGATCCCGTCTGTCTTCTCTTCTCTACACAGGCCCAGCTCCCGCGATGCTCCAGACCCGCACCTTTGTGGCCTCCACTGGCGTTTTGACAAGCTGCAAGTTTCAGGGAGCTCAGGTCCCGCGCCCTCCAGGTTGTCCCTGCTCGCTCAGAGCTCCCCTCGCCACCTCCCCAGCACACGGGCAAGCACCGCTCTCACGGAGCGAACCCNGGAAAGCACCTGGAGAGCGGCGGCAGAGCACCGGGAAGCGCCAGCCCCGCCCCAGCCCTACCTGCTCTCGGCCGAGCGCAGCGCGCGCCGCCGGGGCCTCCCGCGCCCGCCCGCACCCGAGCGAACGGAGCGAGCCCCAGGCCCCGCCCATCGCTGGCAAACCACGCCCCTTCCTACCCCTCCGGCCAATGGGCGGGCAGCACCGCCCGCCTCGCCCCGCCCCGCCCGTCGGACCACGCCCCCCCGGCGGCCGGGCGGGCCCGGGAATGCGGGGCGGGAATGGGACGCGAGCACCTGCGGGATGCGGGGACGGGGCCGGCGGGAGAAGGCGAGCGGCGATGGGAGTTGGCGGCACCGCCCTTCCCGCCGCTCGGGGTCAACCCGGCTGGAGGCCATGCGGCACCACCGGCACGTTTCAGCACTCGGCTCCGGCGTCGGGACCCGCCAGTTATCTCAGTAGCCAGGTGCAGGAAGGAAAGGAGCAGCTCCCGAGAAGAGTTTTCAAAGGGTGCTCATCCCGTGCTGTAAAATCTAATGAGGATCTGCATCCAAAGATTGGCACACTCTGGGAAACGCCTGCGGTGGTAAACCCAGCTTCGTATGGCTTGAGCCCAGGCTGCCTGAGGGGAATTTGACCTGGATAAAACCTCAGCCAAGTCCTGCTATATTTTTATGCTCTAGCCGGGTCACTATTAAATAAACATAACTGATGTTTACGATCGGGTTTTTGGTGTTGCTTTTCCAGTGATAATATTAGAAGGGGTGGGGGCAGGAGTAATGATAGGAATGGCAAGTGGAAATTATCTCAAATGAAGTGCTGGAAAGGTCAGGAGTTACAATTCCTCTCAGCTCCCAGAAACTTGAAAACAGAAAGAAGGAGAGCATGGAATTGCAGTTGTGAGAGTAAATGCGATACTAGATGACTACAAAAAAGCTAGGACAATTCTTCCACTTAGAATGTTCCATACCTTGAAAAAGGCAAAGAAAAAAATGTGTTCCAGGAAAATGCAGGCCTGCTATTTTCACCTCAAGGCTACATAGCTTCAAACTCTTTTTGTAAAGACAAGTATATAAGCAAGATCAAATGTAAGCTTCGTACTGGCAGTCAATATTTGCCTTTTTTGAGGTGCTTGGTGTTCTGGGCAAAGGAAATGTTTTACTGCTGATACAGAATAACAGACTTCTGTGAAGAGCCTGAAATGGAAATTATTGGCAGTTCTGGAGAAGACTAGAATTTGGGAGAACTTCAGTGAAGGTAAAGCACAAGCACAGGGGGAAACAGTGTTAAGTAGAGTTGAATGCAACATACTGAGCTGAGGGAGGTTACTGATGACATCCTGGGATATTATCCTTGAACTAATCTTGGTTTCCTATTTTCCTTTAATGTTTTTTTGAAACAAACAAACAAACTGATGAGATTTAAAAAGCAAGAAGGAAAGAATTGCTGTTAGAAAGGAATGAACTGGTAAGACTGAGGTATGGGATCATCATATGGAAGTGAGCGAGGAACCAAATGATGCAAGACAGCTACACGAGGAGCATCATTACCAATATTGAGCAATGGCACAAAAATCAAACACTTACCTTAGGATGTGTAACTGGAGACTTGTGGCAGGGAAGTGAAGTGTTCATGCCAGCAGGTCTGACCATCTCCTTGAGGAATTGCATGTGGGTGTAAGCACCCTTCTTCAGTGAGCAGCAGCTAAGCTAGCAGCTAAGCTAAATTTAAAAAAGAGGGTTTGTTAGCACAGCCAAGGAAAAGAAGAGTCTATTTTAGAAGGTTACCAGAGCATGGCTTGTTTAATGCAGCAGAATGAAAGCTGAGACAGAGGATATAGTTGCCATCTGCCATAAACCATGGAAAATGGGGTGTGAATTCAAAGGTGGTGTTGAATATGAGGACAGAACTGTGTGTGAATATTTTTATGCTAGAAAATGAAAGCAAGGACACAACAAAGCATCTCAGCTTCGAGAACATCCTTTTGATTAGGCCAGCAATGGCACAAACCCCAAACATCTTAGCTCAGAGTGAGTCTTGTGACTTAGTGCTGCAACTGCAGAGGAGACTGGATGTCACTGCCTGACAAAACCCCTGCCTATCTGGACTTCTACCTCTGGGCCCTGCAATGGAAATTTTAAAAGAGTGTATATTTAAGCCACTTTCTGTACCTTAGCACATTATCTTTGTCAGCCACTCCTACATGCCAGGATGTGAGTGAAAATAAAAGCCTGTTCAGCTTATCCTGTCTGACTCATTTGGTGCTGCCATGGACAGCAAAGCTGCTGAACATCTGGAGAACTCAAAACAATGGGCTGCACCAGATCTGACCACCTCAGGAGGAAGATGGGGAAACAACGCTTGTGAGCAACAAGCCTGTTTCAACTGAAATATTATTTCATTTCTTGTTTCCTCTTCGGGCAGAAATAGAGCATTGCTAACCAGTTCCTTCATCTCCACAGATTTATGTGTCAGAGGAAAGCAACCATTAAAATGGCTTGGGAAGACATTGCAGCTTCAAGTAGAGCCACTCTAGAGCAAGGCTTATGGCAGCAGGGAGGTTCTGACAGTGAGTGTGCTCACACAGCAGGGTCAGTGCAGCTTCAGGACAGCAGGCGTGTTCAAAAACAATGGATGCTCCAGGAGATACCGTGAGAGCTGGCTGTCAAACAAGGAAGCTGCGTATCCACTTGTTTCTCTCCTACAAAAAAGATCTCCAGACCCACAGCCTCGAGCCCGGCTCATCATCCAGAGCCACTCTCTCCTCCGTGCCCAGGCAGTGAAAGGAGATGATCTTCTCTCCAGGGAAAATGCCTGCTCCACACACACTCCCCCACTGCTGGCAGCAGCTGCCACGCTCCAGGCTGCCCGTGGGGCTGAGGTGGTTCCACACAGCTATCAGTGCACACCCTCTGTGGTTAGAGACACTCTCTGAGAGAAAGCCAGGAGCAATGCTGTGTTGATCTCAGTTTTCAGGGAAAGCCTGAGACACTTTAGATGAGGGAACCCATCGGGAGCTGGAGAAGGCATAAGATTAAATAGCTGCACGCATTTCTGTAGCATCTTGGGATATTTTTCAGGAATACAAATTACTGGACCTCACTTCTAGATCCAAAATCAATACCACCAGCTTCCATAAGAAAGTGCTGAAGCCACTGCCTGCCAGTTAAATTGCCAGTCCCTCACCTGAAAGGAACTCGCTTGCCTTGAAATTGCTCCACAGCCACAAACCTGCTTTCACTCATGCAAACTGATGTAACTGTTGCCAAGGCAAAGTGGAACCCTCTCCTTTTAATTGTCTAGATTTGCATAACTCTGGAAATCTACACTTGAAACTTCATGCTGTTTCACACAGTTCTTTGTCTTAACTCTTGTCTTTTGGCAGTCACTGTCTCACCCACTGAAACCAGCAGGGAATGTTTTGGCTGGGGCAGATAGCAATCGTCTATAAACACTGATGGAATGCCCAGAAAAGAGAAACTATGACTAAGTGACCAAAACACACATTCCAAAAATAACAGACAAATGTAAATGTATCTCACAAAACTACTGCTGGCACCAGTCATACAATTTTTCTTGACTCCTTTGGGTCACCTGAGTGTACCAACAGCTCTGTGCAGGCAAACCCCCCAAAATGACTCTCTTTAGTTTTCTACTTATATTTCTTCCTTCATTAATTCCTTTATAAAGTATTTTTGATGGAGAGGGAAACCAGTTTCCTAGCTGTTTTCAACAACTGTTTTTTTTCTTGTCCTGCTGCTGTTTAAAAAAAACAGATGTTTTTTGCAAAACATGTTTTTGAAAGCATTGAGGTCACATTTATTGCCTCATGCAATCAGACTGAACCACCTTACTTAGAAGTTAGAAATAAAATAAAAATAAAAATTTTTAAAAATTTTAAAAAATTTAAAAAAAAAATAAGAGAAAACTTCCAGTTCTGAGAAGTTTATCACTGGCCCAGAATCAAGATGAATTTTGTCTTTCACTTGCATCATCACCACTAATAAAGGCTCTGTATAGACTCACTGGTTCTATTTAATTCTTTGCAACTACATTTCCTTCAAACCATGATACTCCTATTCTTTACCACTGTCAACAGGTTTCCACAGGGGAAAGAAACTGAAGCTTCATGTGTGATTCACTTCTGCTAGTGATTACAGAAAGGAGAGAACCAACTCCCTATCCCAAACTAGTGTCAGCTCTGCAGGAGAAGCTGAAATAAAAAGCAACTATTTTTTACTTACTTAGTGCTGTCTAGGCCAACAATATGAACAGCTCCATGGTTATATTCAATTTTCTCACACAAAAGAAGAAAAAGCACATTTCTTTGAGAGTAAAATACCTCTTTAAAATTGTTGTTATCACTCAAGTTCTCCATAATTCCTCAGTGAGCTCTTATCCACAAATACAAACCTTAGATTTTTAAGACTTGGTATTATCATGTATGTGCATTACCTATTTTATCCTCTCTTTTGTTGTATGAGATGAGATAAAGTATTTTCCTTATAATTTTTCATAAGGTAAAGCATTGGGTTTTTTCTGAAGTGCCTCAGAAGTGCAAAGCAATATATAACTACTTGGTAATAAGAATTTTGATGACAAAAATGCAGCTACATAAGTATTTGGAACCAGGCACATCAGAGATCCTATTATCTCACAGAAGCTAATAAATCTGATGCAACATTAAATAGTCATATTGCATATATATGCAGACATCAATGAAAGGATAAAACAGATTCCTTGTTAAAACACATTTTCTATGAGCCTGGATCTTGATTTAGCAATAAATAAATAACAAAATGAGTATTGCTTTACTATTAATATTTAAACTAATAAATGACTGCATAACAAATAATCATAAACCAGGATTTTGCCTTTTTTTAACCATGCATTTATTTCCTCTAAGATGTTAATGCACGGTGTGAAAATAACTAGAAAAAAAAGTCCAAACAAAAGTAACATGACTGATCAAAGGCAAAGGGAAGAAAAACAACTTCCTAAATACAACCACCAGCTCACAAGGAGTTAATTGTCAAAATTCCCAATGCAAACAATGGAGGTGTTGGAGCTGCTTTTTGAAAAAAAGACACCAGAGATTTCATAGCACAAATATTCAGCAGCTACGTAGAAATGTCTCTCAAGTCACACTGTGCGCAGAAGAGAGGCATTAAGGCCACTTGCTTGTTCTCCTGCATTTTCCTAGACTAACTGTGGAGGGCTACAGCATCCTGACCATTAGCATCACCGGGATGAAGCAGCTGCCTAAATCCACTCCACTTCTCCACTCTGAACACATTAGATACGTGCCCAAAAGGGAATACAAAAAGAGTCGAGACTGTTCTGTAGAAAACATTGTGGTAAGACACAGAAGCGGCCAGAGCCTGAGCTAAATGACTGGCAAGAAGCAGAGTCAGGAGGTAAATACCTGATGCTTCCCAGAAAAGCCTTGAGGGAAATGACTATGTCATCATGTATATTAAGTGCAAAGTATGTGCTCCTGAAAAATTACTTTGGAGAAAGCACATAGAGTTTTAAAAATCTTCCTGGGAATCACTGTAGTGCCTTCTTCCCTGTAAAACACAGCAATTTTGCTGCCTCTGCTGAAAAGATACAGAGATTTGGACAACAGGGCTACAGAGAATAACAACTTGCCACGCAGATATTCAGCTATTGCAGTCCAGCCCCAAGGAATGAATCATGTAAGCGGTCACTTAAAATCTGAGAATGTTTCACAGGCTTGGCAGCATATAAAGATTTTTGGGAATTGGACAAGATACCCATGACTACAGAGGTGGAAATTGCTAGAGAGAAGCTGAAGACTTCTAGTCAGCAGTAGAGTTGGCCTCTGTTGTCCGTAACCCCTGCAACACTGAGGAAGGGCCACCTTCAGTAGAAAAGCTGTGTTTGGAAATTAAAAAACAAATCCATTTAGGCCAGTCTGAGAAGTGAAGAGGGAGGTTGGGGGTGGTTGCCATTAGGACCTTCATCCACATGCCCCCCTTCACAAATAAATACTTGGAAAAGACAAGGATCTTCTGCCTCATCCCATTCCTACTTTGGCTTCTCTAGTTTCTCTTTCAGAGTAGTATTATACCATCCTGATCTTAGAAGTGATTCAAACAACAGGTTTTTATTTTCCCTTCCCTTCCCTTCCTGAACCTTCCCTTCCCAAACCTTCCCTTCCCGAACCTTCCCTTCCTGAACCTTCCTGAATCTTCCCAAACCTTCCCAAACCTTCCTGAAACTTACCTTCCCGAACCTTCCTGAACATTCCCGAACCTTCCCGAACCTTTCCTTCCCGAACCTTCCCGAATCTTCCCACACCTTCCCAAACCTTCCCTTCCCAGATCTTCCCTTCCCGAACCTTCCCAAACCTTCCCTTCCCGAACCTTCCCTTCCCGTACCTCCCCAAACCTTCCTGTACCTTCCCTTCCCGTACCTTCCCTTCC
>VZRV01000144.1:2545406-2562437 GCA_013398115.1 Falcunculus frontatus
CCTTCCTGAACCTTCCCTTCCCAAACATTCCCTTCCCGAACCTTCCCTTCCTTTTCTTTTTTAGATATGGGTCTATATTTTTAATTTATTAATTTATTTCTTAGAGTGTTAGCTCCTAAAGCCTTGCATTTAAGAGAACTAAGTCCTGGCAGACAACAAAGAAGTAAAGGTAAGCAAGTCACTTTTGTGAGTTCAAATTTTATCCCAAGACACTCAGACAAAGGAAAAAAAAAATTATTTAATTTTTATTTTAATTTGAAAATATACAGTTTGGATCCATGAGATTCAGATGACAACTTAACAAGATATGCAAAACATGTTTTACTTAATTACTTAATTCAAATACTGTGTTGTGCGGATAGGATTTTCAGGTTGGGAAGCTATCTAGAAAGGAAAAAAAAATAATTTTCAAGAACGATCATCTGAGAGGAAGGAAAAAAAACCCGAACTCTTGTTTGGACATCTTAGAAGGAAAAAGTAAACAGCTTGTCACTTGCAAGTAGGGGAAAATTTTGAAGACTCTCAAGGCAGAAGTCTCAACAGGCGTTTCTGACCCATTTGATTTCCTGTCTTTTACTCTCCAGTGGGTGCATCCGTGGTCAAGGTCACCTTTCTCTTAGTTAAGGAGTATCTAATGATGTTTACATGCCATGTTCAAATAGTTTCCCTTCAAAAGGCTTCAAAACAGAGCCTCTTCCTTTGGATCTCTGCATTCAATTGTATGTTATGTTTTTGCAACAAGGGAAAAAAGGAGGGACAGGTACCAAGTCCTTCTGCCCCCCCTACAGCGCAGGAAAAAAAATCTGCCTTTATAAATACGACACTGGTGCTGACTGGCTGGAGCCTGCTTACTCTAATGAGCTTAAAATCTTATTTGCAGAGGACATCTGTCAAGGCAGAAGTGAGGTACGCAAGTGCTCTTAATCCATTAGCTCTAAATCCAGCCGAGCTCTCACACTCCTTTTTTTGAATCGTAGAAGAAAACCCAAGTGGGAACGTACAACGGGACAGGGCACAGCTTCAAGAGCAGATCCTATGCAATGAGCACATGGGATTTCAAGGCAAACAACAAAGAAAACTGACAACAAAACTGGGATCATGACAGAAAACTCCTGAGAAACAGGCCAGTCTGCAGCTCAGGATGACACAGTGAGTTTGATTTTTACTTGTTTTTTCCCTAGTTCTTCTGGATTTTTAATCAAAGACGAAGAAAGGATGGGCTGCACACCTTCTCACAGTGAGACTGCTGCAAGGAGTGGTCTTAAGGCTTTGAATAAAGCCAAAAGTGTTTTGCCGATTGATTCAAGAGATAAAGGAATCCCTCTGCTGGTTAAAGGTTCATCTTGCTACAATATTGATGAATATGAGATCCAGAGGAAGGACTACCAGGAAGAAGAGGAGGATAGACTGTCAGAGCAGGACAAAAATGATAATTTGCAGTTATCTTCCAAGGCTCATTCAGATTCCCAGATTTCCAGGGAAGACAAGAAAATCGAGAGGACAGCCACAGATGCTGAAGTCATTATGTCTGAACTGATTGAGTCTCAAAAGCACATCACTGAGTCCATAGAGATCAGAAAGCAAACCTCCTGCGAATCAGAAGCATCAGCTTTCATCTGGGATGACAAGAATGAAAGCAACGCAAAGCAAATCCCAAAGAAAGAAAAGAAGAAAAAAACGCATAAGCTGTCAAAGCAAGGTCAACCTAACAAAAGTAAAGAAAAGTCCATTCTGGCCCCATGTGAGACAGAGAAGAAGGTAGACTTCCCAGAACTGCTTGTCAAGGCTCACCAGAGTGCGTACGCCTACTTAAATCCCAACCTCTCCAAGTATGAAACCATCCTGCACATGGCCAACCAGGCCACCCAAACTCAGCTCTTCCTACAGCAGATGATCAGCTTCCTTGTGCTTCGCTTTGATGAAATCAACCAGCTCTTGGAAGAAATTGCCAATGATGGGGAAAATCTTCTCAAAGATGTAGGTGGGAATCTGGCATGGCCAGCAGAAAAAGACGATTTGAAGGAGCACCCTGATCTTCTGCAACAACTACTGCAGTACACGGTCAACAAAATGCAGTTGGTGAGTGAGATGCTGGCCTCCCTCACCTCCAATGCCCTGCAGGAGACGTGCAGCTACCTGCAGTCTGCTGCAAGCAACTTGGAAGGCAAACTGAAAGCAAAGCAAAGCTTTGATGAGCACCTGCTACGGACGGTAAAGCTGCTTGAAGCCTCAACTGTGGGACTCTCTCAGTCCCACAGTGATGACAGGACTCTGTGTTCTGAGGATAGTGGCATTGGTGTGGACAGTGAATCCCTCAGAGAGTTCAGTGCTCTCAGCCAGCATGGAGGACAACCAAGTGATTCCTGTGCACACGGACATCCATCCCGAAAGCATGCCAGAACAGCGGAGCGTGTGAATGGTGGGACAGCGTCTGTGGGGACAGCTGCATCCCATGGCTGTGCACTTGAAAGGAATTTTAAAGACGTATTTCATTCATCCCTGCAAAGTAGAGAAGTGACTTCTCGTCAGGGTGGAGCACCAGAAGGTGCTTCTGCCATGCCCCAATATGCAAGCTTGAGCAAAGGCCGTTCCTACAACTCCTCGCAGTCTGATTCTACTCAGGAAGGTGAACATTTCAAAATCTGTGAATCAGCAGATTTTCCTTCTGATGAGGATGAGGAGGATGATGATGATGAAGAAGAGAGCACGCTGGGGGAGGATGATGACAACACAAGTTTATCAGAAGTGGGGAAGGATTCTCTGCCGAGGAGGTCCCTGTCTTCACCTGCACTCACTGAAAACATGCGAAGGCAGTCCATCAAGAGGACAGACAATGTAGATACAGAAGAAATAATTTTGAAGATGAAAGATGCCATCAGTGAAAAAATCAAGTTCGTCCCAGCTAAATCCAGGCGTAAAGAATGGGTAGAGGATGAGAGTGGAAGAGCAGTCCTAGCAAAAAGGCCCAGTACAGCAACAGGCAGACAGAGAACGTTTGGAAAGCAACGACGGTCCAGGTCAGAGGAGTCCCTCAGAAGCCAGGCAGAGGACCCGACTCTCCTAGAGCTTCAGAGGACTCAAAAGGAGCTCAGCAAAAGGCTGGAAATGGTGTATGGAAAGGATATAGCTAACAACCTGGAGCTTTGGAAATCAAGAACAGCACCTTATTTGCAGGATGAGCAAATTACACCTAGGTCCTCCCGCAAACTGAAGGCAGGCCTCTCAAAAAATTTCAGCATCCTGCCTAACCAGGATAAAGTCCCTTTGTTCACATCTGATCAAAATCCTGCCCGTCTGCTGAATGAAAAGAGAGGCAGGAAGCCTGTAAGAGCTACTGTGCCTAACCAGGAGACAGCAGGAGGCAAAGAAAATGAGCCTCCTGGAGCACAAACGCTCAGTGGCAGCAGCTGTACCCCCCGGCAGTCTGTCAAAAAACTTATTGAAACCTTCAGTCCTACTGATGATCTTGCAAAAGCCACACCTCTAAGATCCTTAGGACCAATAAAGTGCATCAGAAAATTTGGATTTCCAGTCATCCCACCCACCATTCCCTTTCAGAGAGGCCTGGCACCTTTAAATCTTAAGCATCGTATTTCACCAGTAGAAGACACAAACACCAATGATGTTTCTTCTAGCTTTTCAAATGCCTTTCTTCCTGCACCACCTGCGGAATTAAGCAAGAAGGACACAAAGGAAGAGACTGATGAAGACACTGAGAACCTGCCACCACCACCACCTGAAATGCTAATGGACACTTCTTCTGAAAATTTATCTGAGCCTGAAGAAACTGCAAGAAGAGAAGGAAACTCTTCAGAAGATGCCAAAAAGACCACCAAACCGGAACTGCATGCTGCTAAGAGACCACAAGTTTCCCCAAAAATGAAAGCCTCCCTTCAGTCTATTGACTTACTGCCAAGTAAAAATATCAGCGGCCCCAGTGCGGTGACTAATAAAGGTCTAAGGAATAGCACGACAGCGGATGAGAAACTGCAGAGGTACTCTCTGGAGCTGAACCCTACCAACGTGCACGTCCCCAGCCAGGAGGAGATATTAGCAACCCAGAGAAAAGAGGCTGCGGATTTATACAAGCAAACCCATAAAATTATTCCTCTTCGAAATCTCAGTGGGGTTTCAAACCCACACAGCAACAGCTCAGAGAGCAAGGGGCCCAATCCACCTGCGACTTCAGTGCCGTGCCAGAAGCACAGCTCTCCTGATTCGCTCCGGAGCAATGAAAAAGGCTCGCCGTTTGCCAGGAGGGTCTCCCCAACGAGAACTCCTCCTTCTTCACCAACTGAGAAACGGCTTTTCAGCCCCACAACACATCACAGGCACTCTCTGCAGGCTTTTAGCAACACGCAACCGAGCTCACCCACCATGCAGAGGAAACCCAGTCCCCCCTCTAGCCCCAGGGTGCCCAGCCCAGCCTTGCAGAAGAAGCTGCCCTCTCTGCCACCACAGCAAAAACCACTCAGCCCTCCTGTGGGGCACAAGCAAAGCTCACCAACAGCACAGCGGCTGGCGGGCTCCCACGCTTCATTCCCCACCACCCCCTCCCCACCAGCCTCCCCATCTCGTTCCTACAAGGGGCCAAGAGCTGGGCTGGATGCTGGGGATGAGCACCAGCTCTCCTCCTCCAAGAGGAGCAGCAATGTCCGTTCCATATTTTGCCCGGCCTCCTCTTCCTTATTCGAAGCCAGACCTCCACTGGCACCCACCACATGCACCCCCGAGGTGACCAGCCAGCCTGAAGCTGCATTACATTCTCAAAAGAGCAGTCTGCTGTTCCAGCAGCCCGGAGACCGGACCAGAAAGCTGTCCCTGAGCAGCACCAATCCTCAGCCATTCGTAAGGAGAAGTTTCTCTGACCGCCGACCAGGGGTCCAGCTTCATCTTCCAGCTCCTCTAACAGCTGGCAGTGAACCCGCACTTAACCAAGCAAGGTAAGAAACTTCATGCCAGAAAAGCAGATCTATAGCACCGTGTTGGCTTTCTCAGCTTCTGATGGGAATTTAATGTTGTTAAGAGCTTTCCCAGAAAGGAGCCCTGTTTGCGTTTAGAAGAGATGGCTGGGCAAAGATAGCACTTTAGCTGGACTGGATGATCATTGTCAGTCCCTTCCAGCTGAAATAATCTGTTTTATTTTCTTGCCTCAGATTTCAGTAGACTACCAGTCTGAATGAAGGGAAGAGTTAACTTTCCTTGGTTGCCCAAGCCTTACCCTTACACATAAGCTGTGACAGGCAGCCCGGGGAAAATTCAGTGTTGGTTTCATGGCACAGAACTCCCCTCATTTGCGTGGGGGCTAAGGGCATCCACATTCAATTCTTAAAAGCTCTGAAGTAGCCCTCAGGTCATAAACATAAATATTCATGAGAAGATAGGCTTTAGCCAAGAGAAGGGATGTTGTTCTATCCTCAGCCTCTAATCCAGTATAAACTGTTCAGCTGAAAGCTGTGGGAGAATGTTTCAAGTCAGCTGGCAAGAATGAGAGACAGATAATGTGTAGGAAAGGATCTGTGTGGACATAATTATAGGCTGGAATTATGAGCTTCTTGTGCACACTCTCAGACCTAGGCGATGATTTCAGGTCTGATGAGTCCACAGCCCAAGCCCAATTTTCAAAGTGGAAAAGCGTCCCATGGCTACTAGAGATTCATTGCTCTGAAAAATAAATCAAAGCATTAACACACACCAATTCCATGTTTGCAAAAATTGGTGGCCTCTTATTTAAAAAATGGGCTTAGCTTTAAATTTTGTCTATCACCTTAAAAAAAAAAAATCATAAAACCAGCCAGGAAATAGAAGTGGGTATTTGTGAATATTCAAAGATGTATAACAGCCTGGAAGTACAGTGTTGTTATTCTAGTTTCTTAACATCTTAGGATGTGTAAGTCAATTAAGCCCTAAGCTTCTCCGGTAACCTTTCCACACGTGAGCAGTATTTTTGCTCTTGCCCCAGAAGAGCTGCACTCACATGACTCCTTCCCATGAGGAGGGATGGGGATTGCAAGATCAGCCCCAACAGGATGAAACTGCACTTGTAGGTGCAGAAGCACTCAGTGTACTGTGAGCACAGGGACAGTCATGGGCACTGAAGACAGATGTCCAGGCATTCCCTCCCCAAAGACAGAACAAGGACTGAGTATCCCATGCTGACAGCAGAGAAATGTGCTGAACAAAACATGTAAAAAACACTGGAAAATGCAAACCATTTTGCATTCCCAGTTCTAATATTGCATTGTAGTCTGACATTTGAGTATTTCCTAAAATTCCTGTACACTGTTGCTGGGTTTTCTGTTGTTTTTATGTACTGTGTGAAGTCAGCTTTGTCTACTCCGGCGCCTGCCAGCAGAAATAAATGTTTTCAAAAGAGGTTTTATGTAAAATCTTGCAAGACAAAAGCCCTGGCAGTTTTATGGATGCATTTTAAACTCAGTCTGTTATAAATTGCTAGCTAATTTATACTTCAGTGGGGTGTATTATCTTTCTATCATAGTCTGTCAGTGTATAGTGAGTAATATAAAAAAAACCTCACTGTAAATAAAATCATCCCTTCCATGAAAAAGTCATATATCCTAGTGTTACGATCTACAAGTATTTTGGAAGAATATATCCTGAGTCAAATTCAGCTTATCATTTATTCCAATGAACATCAACAGTAGCACTAGTCAGTTATGCCAAATTTATATCAACATAAGCAAAAGGAAAATTTAGGCCATTAATTAGCACACACACTGATTTAAGATGCAATACACAACTGTGTGTTTTCTCACACCTAAAATAAGCTGCCTAGGGTATATTTTATGGACCTCGCATTGAATGACCTAAAATAAATATCATAGCCAATGTGCCGATGGGCAGAGAAGGACCATTTTGGGAATGAGCACATGGCAAAAGCTCTGAGAGCTCTTCACATCACTGCAGGTCCTCTCCTCCTGCTGAGGACTGGGGTGGTTGCCACAGCTGTAAGCACCACATCACCCTGTGCAGAAGCTGAGCCCTGCTCTTTTAGCAGGTGCCTTAATGGACAAATCATCACGCTCTGATTATCTTTCTCCTCCAAGTTCATTAAACAGCCAGGACTTTCTTTGCTTTTTAATTCATCCAGCTGACAGAGGAAAATCTCAAAATGTCTAAACCTAAACCTCCTCATTCTAACAATGTTTGCATCTGGTCTCAAATTCACAAGCTATTACCACACAGCTGTCAGTCTCCTTTCCTTCATTTCTTCCCTTGCTTTACCTCTTCTTCCCAATTATAACAATGCCTTTTTTTGGTCTGTGTGGTGTTTTCCTGTGTTATTTTTCTGTGTTATTAGCAGCTTCATTATTAGAAGGGAGAGAACACAGAGTCAAACCTGAGATACCATCAATCTTTTATAGGTAAAACATTCTGAAGACCAGTGAGTTATCCAGTTTCTCCCATGCTCACAAGCTCAGGGATATAAGAGATATATCCCCCCCACACTTTTCCCATGCCAAATTAAAACATCTGTTTGCTGAGAAGTAGGTTGCCCAAGATAATCTGGCAGGAGCTTGTACAAGCAAAAAGAGGCAGCTGAGTTGTCTCTGCCACACACCCCCTTTTAGCAGAAACACACATAAAAAAGAGTCAACTTCCATTGTATTTTGCCAGCTGGCATTGATGGGCATTAAATGTCAGCGTTGTGCACAGATTGCTGTGTCTCCTGCACACTCATTGCTCTCCTAGAAGGCAAAACCCACTCTTTTTCCAAGCATGTCTTCTGCCCATCCCATGTTGTAAGGAATATCAGGACTTAAAACATCATTAGCCCTAAGTAGGGCTGGAGCTGGAGCTCTT
This sequence comes from Falcunculus frontatus, assembly GCA_013398115.1. Lineage (NCBI taxonomy): Eukaryota > Metazoa > Chordata > Aves > Passeriformes > Falcunculus > Falcunculus frontatus. The sequence continues at coordinate 2,553,231 of VZRV01000144.1, forward strand.
GCATTTACCCTTAGGGTACCTGACAAGAACTTCAGTTCTCAAGTCAGTACAACTGGTTCTTATTTGGACAGCCTGTGGTTGGATAGACTGAGATAACTCTGCTGGTTTCTAAGCTTGGTCATTTGTCAGCAATCAGCAATTACTGTCATCTCAGTAAGGCACAACACGTACAATTGCTCTGTTTATAGAAATTCTGTTAATCTGTAACACAGTTTCTGGGTACGCACCTTAACAAAATAGTACTTCATTGTGACTGCTCCTCTCCCAAGAGGTAGAGCAGAGAGAGAGAAGATGAAATGCTATTGTCTTAAAGACACTGTTCAATGAGGGCTTGAGAATGGATTGGGTTGACTGAATCAGGCTCAAAGCAAGTAGCCCAAATGAGCCCTTCTGCAGCTGGGGGATATTTGAATGTGCATTAGTTTCTTGACTGGACATGTATCACAAATCTCTTCATTTAGCAGTTCAAATCATTAAAGTCCTAGCAGTTAAGAGTAGGAACGTAACAGCTGGTCTGTAGCTGAAAGCTCATTCAGTTTAGCAGTTTATATACTTAAAATAAAGTAAGGATTCCCAGATAGCTCTGAAATATTTCCCCATGTTGAGGTTAAACCACATGAGTTAGCTGCAGCAACACAGGGCACACTTCACACACTTCAGGAACGCACAGGGAGTGAGATACTCATGACTAGATCCACTGCTATGATCAGTCTCGATACATAAAGTCCCTGTACCGCTAGGGAATTCCAGAGCAACCTCAGAAACATCATTTGCACTTTCTGTGTCTCAGTGCTCCTGTCACGAGAGTGAGAGTAGCAGATTTATAACACCAGAATTCCCCTCCCACAGTCATGCTGGCATGCTCAGAGATCACTGTAACCAGGCTAAGCAGATGCACATCAGAAATAAGACCTTTCCTTTCCTTCAGCAGTCTGAAACAAGACTTTTCACTCAAATCTGCCCCTATCTGCAAGGGAACCCAGTCTCACACCGATCCCCTGTTAAACATACAAAATGTTTTCTTCCCAAGAGAGGTTTGGGAGGGAAGAGTACAGTGCATTTGGCATGACAGGAGTACAATCTGGATGGTGCACATCAAGAGCGTGTATTCAGGAGGAGACAGGCAGTCACAGGGTATCGTGCAGCATTTGCACTTTGTGGGTTAACGTGGTCTAATCAGAGCTGTTTTAAAAAGTCATGGTTCATTAGCCTCTTAACTTAAGCATCTTTCCTTCTGCAGCTTGGAGAACAGCCCTAGAAAAGCAGGTGACTCTTGGAACAGCTCTGGCGTTCCTGAAACCAAAGAGTCCAACAGATCCGCTTCCCACCCCGAGCTCTACGTCGTGGGCCAGGGGCTGCAGAGGGACTGACAGCAGAAGCAACCCCAGAGGCATGAGCAAGGCCAGAGGGAGGAAACAGCCTTACCCAAGCCTCCAAAACATGGCTTCATCTTCTCTTGCATGGAAACTAAACGATGGCATTGCACCAAAAACGCCAAACTGGGCTCAACTATCCGATGAAACACCAGCCAGCTGCCTCTCCTTTCATTCCATCGTTTTACTCAGAGATCTACACGGAGCAAAAGAAACACTTTGTAGCTGGGTGAGTCTGAGGCAAATTTGGTTGATGAAGACAGCACCTATAGCCAAGTCCTTTTTTCCCCAGTTTAGATAAAAGAGTTAAAAAACTAAGACAAATTATCATTATTCAGCATGTTATCTATTCAGTGGGCATCACAGTCTGTGTGAAAAGGGCTGTTGTGACTTTTCCAGGAGGGAGGTGAAACCCTGAGACAATTGGGTGTTACTGCAATTAAACATCCATGGCTTCAACAAAGCCACATTTTTACCCTAGATGTTTATTAACATGAAGGGAGAGAATAATGTCATATACAAGTGAAAACAAAGCAATCCCTTTTGAAGGGAAAAAAATTAGGGATCTTACTCCCTCAAAAAAGGCTTTGATCTTCTAAATCACCTTTGATTACCAGATAATCTTATCACCTCGAGTTTCCAGGGTACAAGGCTTAATCCCGATTAGAGCAGTTTTGCAATAGCCCAATCAAACAATCACAAGGCATCTAAGGATACATTTGGGGGTTTTCTTTGGGTTTGGTTTTCTTTTTTCCTGTTCTCCCTGAAAAAGTTTTATATTTTTTTTCTGATTTATGCAGTTTGAGGGTATTTATTGTAATTCCACTGGAGATTCTAGACAGATTCTTGTTAAAAAAAACACAAGTTATTTACAGTCAATTTATCCTAAGCTTTTACAGCGTCCACTGGAACACAGTCTCAAAAATTACTGGATCTTTCTCGCCTAAATAATATATCATCATGGTTGAGATGCAACTTTTAATTAATGTAGTTTTAGTTTCATTTGACATGTTTTCATCTACAACTTTAGTACAGAATGATATCCGTTTTAAAAAAAAGCCATTTGTATCATACTTTGTTAGGAATAGTTTAAATTTTTCCTACGGTTTTCATCAAGGTGGTGTCTGGGAACTTCACAGAGAATTTCTACCCTTCCTGCCCACCTTCATGATGGGGGAACAGAGCTGCATCTTCTCCAGTGCAAGGGCTACCCTCTGGATACTGAACTCCTGAGTTTTAGTCCCGTGCCTTAACCACAACCATCTTTCACCAAGTGCAGTGCCATTTTGCACCAGAGACACAAGGAAACCTTAATTGTTATGTTTAAAGTGGGGGGTTGAGTATAGAGAAGCAACTGGCAGTGAATAGATAACTTTGGATGGTCAGGGGTTTGTGAGCTTAAGGAGGCCAAGTAGCCACTCCCATACAGACGTCAGGCAATCCACCATGTAATAATGCAGGCAGATGCACCATCCCCTTGCAAACTGGAAAATCACCAGGGAGATACTGCAAAGCTCGCCAGCAGTGTAAACTCCACAAGGGAGTCTTTCCCCCTCATCAGAAGTGCAGTTCTCTCCCTCCTGCGTAAGAATACAAATGCATTTTTGCATGCATTTTGGGTTGGTTTGTTCTGCTGGCAGTAACTCCCCAGAACAGAAACAAACAAGAAACACGACAGCAGGAAACTGGCACTTTGCATGCCTAAATGCAACTTTGCAGAGGAAAACAGAGCAGAATGGGAGGACAGCTTCTCCTCAGCTACTACAATTATGAGGCCATCTCTTTATGGCTTCATGCTGAAATTTCCCAGCACCCGTGATGGGGAATAACAGAAAGTATTTATTTACATCCCTCAAGCAGCAGATTCTGCTACAGCAGCACTTGGGGCAACACTTCACTTCAGCAGTCAAGCTGGAAACCTCCTCCCACGCCTGCTCTCTGGACATGGAGTCAGCCAAAGCATCCTTCCCCAAAACCAGGCTCCCCTGAAGATGTGTACATGAGCTGGCATCCTAGCACTTCATCTCTCCTGGCTCTGACTGAGGCTGTGGTCATCAGAAGGCTCCTTGCAAACACAATCCCACCTAAAGACTGCAGCTGCTGAAGGATTCTGATGCTGCCCAAAGGATGCTGCAGCAAACTGCTCATTGTATGCAAGACACAGCTTCTGGGGGAGTGATCTGCAAGTTTGTAACATGAACTCATGATTACATGTAGTTAATAGATTCTCTTTAATCCAGTTAATGTACAGGACTTTTGCAAAAAATGTGTTTACCTTCAATTTGTTTTGCAAGCATGAAAATGAGAGTAACTCTAGAATGCAGGAAATGATAGTTTGCCTCACCACTTTTTAAAAAAAAATTAATTTTTTAACAGGGTTTTTGGTCAACAGTTCCATTTTTCACAAATACAACATTTCTGGAATACAATTGTTTTATAAGATCAGGCTCAATTTTAACATTTTTTTTTACTGATGTAAATAAAACAGAGGTTTTATATACAAGGTATGAGTTTGATCTCCCATATTCTGTATGCAACCAGTTTCAATCTCAGCTCAATGTTATTGATGCCTTCCTTAGTGCGCCAACTAGTGCCCTGAACTACAAAAAGTCCATTTGCTTCCTCTTCCCCCACCCCAGCACAAGCTTGTCTTGTTTTGTGTTTTGCTGGTACATCAATTAACTTAGGTTGCATTTCCATTGAGCAAATACGTCCCTTTTTTAGGCTACAAGATTCAGCCTGGGCACTGACAGACCAGAGCATAGGTCAGCTGTGCTTCCACCCCTCCCCTGCCCCGATTGAAGCCTGAGCTACCTGGCAGTCTTGTACTCAGTTCAGTAGAGTTTCTGTGTAAAATCACAGCTAACTCAGGGGGCAGTGGCTTAGTTCTAAGGGTTAAAATCAGAGTGCACTCGCTGCAGTGGAGTCAGATTGCAGAGGGATTGAGCACGGAGTGAAGCAGGATCAGGTTTCCATCCAGGGCTTCATAGCTGTGGAAAGAGCAGCCAACAGCTCTGTGCTGCACTTTATCTGGAGACCTTTAACAAGCTGGCAGCTGCCCTTGTTTCCAGTGACACTGCTCAAATCTCAGACCTTTCAGGGGCTTGTCATTTCATTCCCTTGGCATCTGAAGATGACTAGAACACTAAGGCACTACACACACTCCAGTTTCTTTTTTTCGACTTCAAGAACTACCTCAGATAGCCTAGAGAAGACTGAGGGGAGACCTCATTGCAGATACAGCTTCCTCATGAGGGGAAGCAGAGGGGCAGGCACTGATCTCGTCTCCCTGGTGACCGAGGAAATGGCCTGAAGTTGTGTCAGGGGAGGTTTAGGTTGGATATTAGGGAAAGGTTTTTCCACCCGGAGGGTGTTTGGACACTGGGACAGGCTCCCCAGGGCAGTGGTCACAGCACCAAGCCTGAAAGAGTTCAAGAAGTGTTTGGAGAACACTGTCAGGCACATGGTGTGACTCCTGGGGTGTTCTGTGCAAGGCCAGGAGCTGGACTCGGTGATCCTTGTGAGTCCCTGTCAATTCAGAATATTCTGTGATTAGCAATATGGCTGAGAATGCTATGCAAGTTATCAAGAAATTCAGCATATTGCAGTGTTAGTACTGCCACACCTCTTAACATTCAAGGCATTTCATAACCATTTATGAAGTTTTACCATTAAGAGGAATATTCTGAGAAGACATCACCTTTGCTATAGGAAGGAAAGAAACCATAACACAGAGATAAAGTAGCCTGTTCTTACTGTCACGTCTCATCAGTATAGAACTGCAGTATCTCCTGAAGAGAAAACCTGCTAGATTAGCAAATCATTAATTCTTCTACATCGAATGTAGTCAGTGCCATCATGACTACAGCATGTGGAGATGCGTTTTGCAGGTATGAACTTCAAACTGCGATCTTCCTGAGCAAGATCCTATGGGCAAGATCCATAGCGCCTGCAGTGTGGATTAGGGGCTCACTTCCACATTGTTCTCAGGCAAAGATGAAGGTTAATACAAACTCACAACTGTACACTGGATCTTCTGAAAACTGAGGGCAAAGATCCCAAGTTTGCATTTCTTGCCCACAGCCCTTTTTGGATGAATAATGAAAATGTTAATGTCAAATGAAAACATGTGCAGATAGAGGCAGTAGATGCTCAGCAGGACAAGGTGATCAAGGCCTAGGACCACGTTATCCCTCTGATCCATTTCCATTCATCTCACATATACCTGCCCTGCACCTATCCTGTTCCACCACTTCTAGCACAAAATTACCTACAGCCCTCACAGCCCCTAATTGTTCTCCTCTCAGTGACATTCTGATTTTCAAAATCTGGCCTCTTACATCTCTTCCTTTACTCTTTTCTCTTTCTTTACTAACGTACAACTCTGTGATTGCATTAAGTAATAGAGTGAGAATTTCATAAGTTAAGACTGTATAGAAAACACCCTTTATCAAGGTTATTTCAAAGGAAAAAGGGGTGATAAGCCTATCTTACTCTGTATCTATCCTTCCTGCTTTAGTAAAGTTTTCCTCAAGGCACAGATTAATTGATTGCATAACAATTGAAGAGAAACTGAAAGCTTTCAATGCAACAGGCTGCCTTTCATTTATTAATACTACTGAACCATTGGCTCCTTAGGATGTGAGTGAACCAAAGTCAAAATCTGAGGATGCTAACAAAGACCATCCTTCCCCAGAGCAGGAGCTATAAAGCTGTGAACAAAACTTTCCAGGCATTCCAACAGACACGCAGATATGTGGCAAGGCAGAGAAGACTTGCAGTTAAAATCTAAACCAACAAATTTACCAGCTGCTTGGCTTTTAAGTGTGACCCTGTCAATCTTATGGGGCAATTTCAGTGCAGCCTTACTCCCTCTTATAATTAGTAGAAGTTTAATATCTCTTACACCCAAACTGGAAATTAAACCTGCCAGTACAAGACAATGGTCTTAAGTTTTGGAATGTTTTACTCCTCTTTGAAGCTTTGTGTCTCTTTGCTAGTAAATATAGTTAATATGGACAACCAGGGCACAAGGCAATGCATCTTTTGGATCTTTTTGAATAGCAAAGGTTTCAACAACAAGATTATTTATCCACATCCTTTCATCTTTATATTTCAGGGAAAACACATGCATATACATGCACAGATTAACTATTGTACGGGACCTGGGTTACAAGTAGGTTCTCATGGCACAGTTTCTCATGTGGATAAGCCAGGAAACAGGGAGCATCAGGGACACCCTGCTACCACAGTGCTCTGCAGTTGAGCATCTAGTTAGAAAGGACTCCTGGTAAGTAGTTACCTAATTATGAGTCTTAGACAAATTTCCTGTTAGTCCAAATAACGTATCAACAACAGCCTGAAACAGAGTGCAAAAAAAAAAATACAAAACCAAAACCCTCTAAGGTGCAAAACAAAGAAATAACCTAGAATACACCACTGACAATTTTAAAAACCCACAAGCAATACTATGCTCTTCATGTTGAAAAACTCAGTACTTTAGAACTACTTATCCTACCAAGAGCCAAGAGAAGAAAGCATGTGCTGCACCTCTGAGCTCTGCTAGCCCAGGCAAGTATAAGACGTCCCATTTTCAGCCCCACAGAGTTCCCTTGACAGCCAAATAACTGTATTAAGCTTTTCCATGGAAGAACAGCCACTGCAAACACCACAGCAAAGGACTGCAGTAGGCATTTAGGTGCTCGGTGTATTCCCAGTTTCCCTGGACTGATCAGTGGCTCTGCAACCTGTCTTCTCCCAACACAAAATGACGATTGTCGTGACCTTTTCAGAGGCTGTTTACAAACCAGTAAAAATAGAAAAGTGCTCATCAAATAAACTTAATAACTCTTAAAGCCTCTTAACTAAATTCTTAATAATTTTAAGAGTCCTTAGATAGGTTTAACTTAGACTCCTTACAGCAAAAAGGAGACTAGGACGTGTGTTTCTCTATTCTTTGGATGATAATTCCCAGGAGACTGCTACGCTCCAGAAGTACGAAGCAACAGCTCTGGGGGTGACTACTTCCCAGTCACTCATTTGGGGATGAGAAGCCAATCCTGCAAAAAAGTAAGCAGAAAGCTAGCACGGGGGCCAGTGTATCCAATTATCCTAAGCTTCTTATCTCAGATTTTCTTTTCCTCCTAAACTTGCACAAAACTGAGCCAAGACCCAAGCTATATCTAACTTTAGTCTTGTAAGCCAAGCACTTACCAGTACTCTGAAGCACCATCAGGAGGACCATGCATCATTCCTGTTTGTTGGAAGACTAAGACATGTTTCTGGTGTACAAGAGCAATGACTTTGAGGAGAGACAAACATTCAAGCCCCTATTCAAACAGTGGGTGTGCAAGTAGATGTGAAGTTTCACTGCCTTTTCTAGGATATTTTAGAAAGATCTAAGAGAATACTGCAGGATGGAGTAGGTCCCTAATTTTGTCTCCAGAGGAATCCCCAAAGGACACATCCACTCTGCTGGTGATGGCAACCCCATAAGCTCATGGACCAGTTTTCCCTGACACATGCCACCCTGCCCGGGCTTTACGAGGCCAGGACTAGACTCATAGCTAAGCAAACACATGCAACCACATGGCATAGAGTTTTCCTTCAGAAAACCTAATTAACACATTCACATGCATTTTCTTCTATGACACCAGAACCTGGCAACCATGAGGGCTTTGCTGTCAAAAGGTTACAGTTTGCATTGGGCCCAGAAGTGTTTTTCCCTAAGGCAGAGCAAATTGAAATGTGAAGTTTAAAAGCTTCAAATGACTATGAAAGGAAACTGTGAAATAATTTCTGGAAAGGCAGCAGTGTCAGTGATCATGCAGCCCACCAAGAGCTGGAGCTGAACTCAGAATTGCTTGTTCCAGCTATGCAGGAATTCATTATGCTGGCAAGCACTGGTCCATGGTAACAAATGATCCCATACCCCTGGGCTGAATGGCACCCAGGCTGCAGTATAAATAGATTTGAGAAATCCTTGTCATCTGTTATTGGCTTCAGAGTCCACTCATCCTTCTGCAACCAACAGTTGCAAACAACACTGTTGGACTGCTGTCCTGGGTAAATATACATACAGATGCCTTTTCCAAAACAGTGCATCTTTTCCCAGTGAAATACACATCTTCTTCTTACCTATGAAATTGTGATTGAAGACACCTCTGAGCCAAATCTGTCAGAGACTGCAAAGGAGCAAAGCTTTGGCATTTGGGCACACTTCTGTTTCTTTGCTCAGGCCTTTTGTAAGCACAAAATACATCTAGAAAACTTTAGACTACACAGGATCTTTTGGGTCCCTTGACCCTCAAACATGTCAATAGGTGGCACCGTTGTAATGACAAATAACAAACAGCAGCACAAATGATGCTAAAAAAACACAGCAAAAGAGAAAGAGGAGAGGTCCAGGGAGGAAAGGATATGGCGAGACACTGCCACATCGAGTGAGCTGCACTCCCATAACGTCTAGGCTAGCAGGTCCTGGTCTCACATTCTCTGCTTGGCTTATTTAAATTTATTTTATTTTATTTTATTTGAAAAATCATCAAAATAAAATCCAATTTAAAATATATCATAAAAATTTTAAAGACACAATCAAAACACATTTATTCAAAACTACATCTAATTATCAGAACATATGTACATCTGTAACTATAAAGCCTAATGCATAAATCCAATTCTTCAAACAGTCTTCGGAGAGGCGGCACCTTCTTCCTGAGCTCAAGGAAAGAGAGCTCTTCTGGACGGAAGGCAAGGGCTTTGTCGGTAAGGGAACATATGAAGTGTTCAGGGAAACTCCTTGGGAAGACTGTAGCCAGTCAGGCCTGCAAAGTGG
>VZRV01000146.1:0-19375 GCA_013398115.1 Falcunculus frontatus
GTGGTCACCTCCATCAGCTCCCCCCTCACTGCCATAACTCATCACTCCCTGCTCATCCCCTAAGGGTTGCCCTGGGATAGGCAGGAATCCTCAGACAGAAACCAATGTTTTCTTCAACAACGAGAATTTCAAAGCAGCACTAAAATGGGCACTGCAATAAAAGAGTGTGAGAGCCAAAGGCACAGGATGAGCTTCCCAGGGCAGATCCTGAAATTTCCTGGCTCCATGGGCTCCGTGGGCTCCAAGTGCCTCTGGGCGAAGTGGCCACATTGCACGGGGGAGACCAAGCTAAAAACCCTCTTAAATCACCTGAAAAACCTATTTGTATTAAAAAGAAATCATCCGTAGCAGTGTAGGGGGATCAAATCCGTGGTGATCAGCTCACCCCAAATGCAGTGATTGCCTGTGCCCTTCCAGCTGGGGTGGGCACAAGGGACATGGAAATCCCTGGAGAGCAGAGCAAACACCTCCTGCCCAGCTCTCAGGAGTGCAGAGGGAAGAACCCAGAGCAAACACCTCCTGCCCAGCTCTCAGGAGTGCAAAGGGAAGGACCCAGAGCAAACACCTCCTGCCCGGCTCTCAGGAGNCGCAAACCCCGCCTGCCCGGCTCTGAGGAGTGCAAAGGGAAGGGCCCAGAGCAAACACCTCCTGCCCAGCTCTCAGGAGTGCAGAGGGAAGGACCCAATCCTGCAAACCAAGGAGAATTTCAGGCTGTGGTCACCTCCATCAGCTCCCCCCTCACTGCCATAACTCATCACTCCCTGCTCATCCCCTAAGGGTGGCCCTGGGAGTCCCTTGGACAGAAAAATCATATTTTCTTCAACAATGAGAGTCTCAAAGCAACGCTGAAATGGGCACTGCAATAAAAGAGTGTGAGAGCCAAAGGCACAGGATGAGCTTCCCAGGGGCAGATCCTGAAATTTCCTGGCCTCCAGGTGCCTCTGAGCCTGGCCAGACCATCATTGATGTGTGACTGGTGCAGCCCTGCTGGGAGAAATCCAGGGATGCTCTGGCTGCAGCCAGGGCTGCTCCTGAGCCTCTGCCTTTGAGGAAGGTGTAATTAGTCTTGATTAGTGCTTTTACCTAAATGGCAAAAAACTCCTCCCAAAAACACATCAGAACTTCCCTCGAGTCTGTCCTGGTCACAAGCAATTCCCTGAGTAAAACAATGTGAAGCATTTTAAGATTCCTTCTCTGACAGTGATTTGAAAATACTTTTTCAAATTAGAAATACTTTTTTTGATATAAAATGACGGCTGCCACATTCTCAGCTTCTCCTGCCCCTTCCCATTTCTCAGTTTCAGGATTATTCTGGTGCTGCAGAATCGCAGCTCAGGGGGGGCAGGATCAGGTGATCTCCTGATTTTTGCTTCTGTCTTCTGCCAGATTGTTGAGGACATTGGTGTAAGAAACATTAAGGGACATGGGGCTAAATTCCTGTTCTCCCTATCCAGGTAAAGTGTAGAAAGAAAAGGAATCCCAGGATTTAGGCTGGAAAAGCCCTCCCAGCCCATGGAGCCCAAGCTGTGCCCGATGCCCACCTTGTCCCCAGCCCAGAGCACTGAGTGCCACCTCCAGCCCTTCCTTGGACACCTCCAGGGATGGGCACTCCAAACCTCCCTGGGCAGCCCCTGCCAAGGCCTGAGCTCCCTTTCCATGGAGAAAATTCTACCTGAGTGAAAAAATTCTTCCTGAAAAGGCAGCTTGATCCTTGGTAATTCACCAAGGTTTAAGGTGGATGCTTCCACCCCACTCTCTTTGCAAGGGAAAGGGATGAGGACACATCTCTTGTGGCCACCAAGTGCCATCCAGAGCCACTGCCATGTCCTGTGTGGCACATGGTCCAAAGCCTGGTCTTTTAGACAGGACAAGAGCAAACGGCCTCAGGCTGGGCCAGGGGAGGCTCAGGTTGGACACCAGGAGCAATTTCCCCATGGAAAGGGAGCTCAGGCCTTGGCAGGGGCTGCCCAGGGAGGGTTGGAGTGCCCATCCCTGGAGGTGTCCAAGGAAGGGCTGGAGGTGGCACTCAGTGCTCTGGGCTGGGGACAAGGTGGGCATCGGGCACAGCTTGGGCTCCATGGGCTGGGAGGGCTTTTCCAGCCTCAGGGATCCTGGGATTCTGTTTGCTTTTTTTTTGACCAAACCCTACCTGAACTCTTAGCACCAATTTGGGCTCCAAAGGCAACACCCTGTTTGCAAGGAGATGAAAATCCTGTTGTGATTTCCATTCCCAGAGCTCTGATGTGTGGAAATCTTTTCACAGTCCCTTCCTTCTCCTGGTCATTTGTGGATACAGAAGCAAGGACTATTTCAAACTCTTTCTTTTTAGTGGTTTCTAAAAATCTCCAGGTCTAAGAGGATTTTTAAATACTACAGTTCTGGATATTTTCAGATTTTATTTTCTTATCTGACACCTTGCATGGAAAAATTAAAACTCCCCCATAACATTGGACATTGTGCACCACAGAGATCTTTGCACCAGGATCCTTCCACACCTTTTTAAATCATCAATTCCTCAAACATTTATGCTTGTGCCAGTTATTTCCTCTGACAAGGGAGGAAATACCAATACAGCCAGAAAAACCTTCTGCATCGATCCAACCCCTCCACAGAATCCTGGCCCCACTGAATCCAGTGGCAGAATTACCTGTCCTCCACTAACCAGCCACACCTCAGGAAAGGAGAGGCTCCACACGATATTTTCTGCTCACATTCTGAGGGATTCTGTTTTAATTAAACCGAGATTTTAGGAACGACCTCTAAACTTCCTGAAAAATCAAACCAGGCTGTCCTCCAGGCCAGCAATGACTTTCATCTGATGCTTCTCATCTCGTGTAATAAATTCACAGATGGACCATCCTTGTCCTTCCGACGCCTAAGAATAACTCCTAAGTACTGTTCCCAGGGGGTTTGATCTGGTTTACACACATCTGCTGAGATACGTGTCTTTGAGCCCAGATTAAGTCTTTGTTTGACGATATTTGAGCATTTGTGAAACTACTTGGCAAGAATGTCCTGATTTTATTCATTCAAAACATGTGCTGATTGTTGCCAGTGGGATCCCAACACCTCCCACAGAATCGCTGCATTCCCCACCTATTCACAGGGAAAGGGAAAGGATGGCAGAGAATGGGCAAATGTATTACCCTAAAAAATCAACTGTTCTGTTTTTAGGCAAGTTAATTTTGTACTCAAACCTTTTGCTTACGAGACTGGTCCTGTTTTGCTGCGTCAGCCCCGAGCCTGCTTTGGTCTGACTCTGACACACCCAGGAGAGGTTTCCATTTCCCTTTTGTGACAGACACAGGACAGGGAAAAGGCACAACCAAAACTCGTGATTTTACACCGAGACTGGAGAAAAGGAGGCTCAGGAGGGACCTTGTGGCTCTGCACAACTCCCTGACAGGAGGGGGCAGCCGGGGGGGGTCGGGCTCGGCTCGCAGGGAACAGGGACAGGACGAGAGGGAGCGGCCTCAGGCTGGGCCAGGGGAGGCTCAGGGTGGACACCAGGAGAAATTTCCCCATGGAAAGGGAGCTCAGGCCTTGGCAGGGGCTGCCCAGGGAGGTTTGGAGTGCCCATCCCTGGAGGTGTCCAAGGAAGGGCTGGAGGTGGCACTCAGTGCTCTGGGCTGGGGACAAGGTGGGCATCGGGCACAGCTTGGGCTCCATGGGCTGGGAGGGCTTTTCCAGCCTCAGGGATCCTGGGATTCTGTCAGGCCATGGGTCTTGCAAAAGCAAAGTGTGTTTTACAGAGAACACGGGGCCCCTCCAGTAGCACTCGATTTTCATGTGACTTTTTTCAACCCTCTCCTGTGAGCGTGAACCCCTGAGAGCTTCACACCAGAGCCACAGGGCTGAGAGCTCTGAGCCTGCAGGGACTCTCAGCCTGGCACCTTGGGGACAGAGTCAGGGCTGCAGCTTTGGCCAGGGGTGTGTGACACAGGTGCAGGAACCTCTTCACATGTTCTCAGGAGTCCCACCTGTCCCCACCACAACAGCTCCCAGCTCCTGTCACTCCATGACCTGTGTTTATTCCACCACCAGCCCAGGAGCAGCAGCACCTGCACCTTTCACACCTTATGAGGCACATGAGGAGCTGTGGCCTCTTTTGGTGGCTTTATCAGGTCACTGCAGGCCAGCCCAGTGCCCTTGCTCATCCAGGGCCAGGTTGGACATTGGGGCTTGGAGCAGCCTGGGACAGTGGAAGGTGTCCCTGCCATGGCAGGGGTGGCACTGGGTGGGCTCTGAGGTCCCTCCCAACCCAAACCATTCTGGGATTCCTCATCTCTCCTGGTGGGATTATCACTGTCATTATTTCCAAGGGAGAATCCAGGCACCCGAGGACACCTGGAGCCAGGTCTTACCCTCTCCCTCAGGTGAAGGAGGATGCCAAAGGGTATTTTTGGGAAAGATAGAACCAGATTCCTCCTTCCCTCTGTGCCCCACCAACTCCTGGGAAAGGTGACAGGAGAGAGAACTGAGAGCAGAATCAAAGCAAAGCCTGTGACACCTGGGGCTGGTTAATGGTGGCACCCCCTAAGGCAAAGGACATTCCTGGCACTGGGACAGCAACACCACAATCCAACCCCTGCTCCCACCGTGGCAAGGGGCTGCCTTTGGGCAGGAATATCCCACACCTAAGGGGACCTGGATGACCTTAAATGTCCTTTCCAACCCCAGCCATTCTCCCCATCACAGAGCTTTTATCAGGACCCAACAGCACCTCCAAGGACAGAGCAGCACCAGGGCCTCTTTCGGAACCTCAAGCAGGAGGTGCACACAAACAAAGCCCAGGTGGCTGCTGGGCACCTGCAGCTCTTCCAGGAAGCTGCTGGAGGTTGTAGAAAGAGTTGGTTTATGGTTTCTGGTTTTTGGGTTGTGCTGACGCCACAGGAAACCCAGACAAACAAAGCCAGAAGCGTTGGGACCTGTGTAACTTGTCACACAACCACAGGAGCAAGCCCAGACTGGCTGTAGGTTCTTTCCCCAGACACTGCTCCCCACGAGGGGGGAAATGCAGCTTTGTGTTCACTCTGTGGCAGAGCTGGGCCCAAGGACAGAGTGATTGTGACACTGCACTGCAGCTGATGGCTCCGAATGCAGCCACAACAGGACCTGCCCTGTTCAGAGCACAGCCCCAGGAGCTTTGGGAGTCATTGCCCCACAGGGCTGCTCCCTCCTCAGTGCTACTTCACATTTCAGAACAGAGCTCTTTGCTTTGTTCGCTTCGAAGAAGTGCAAAACTCTGTGTTTTAACTCGCATTCAACATTTGTGTTGCATTTTCTTATGTTTACAGCACTCCCTGCTTAGGAGGGTTAGTGGAGTTAATCAGGAGTTGGACTTGAATGGTTCCTGTGGGTCTCTTCCCACTCAGGAGATCCAAAAGTTCTGCCAAATTGTTTCTTTGAGGTACTTGGTTTCAGTCCTAAAAAACAATAGGTGATCACAGAACCATGGAATTCCAGAGTGGGAATAAACCCACAGGGATGATCCAAGCCCAGCCCTGGCCCTGCCCAGACCCCCCAACAATCCCAGCCTGGGCATCCCTGGCAGCGGTGCCCAAAGGCTCCTGGAGCTCTGGCAGCCTCGGGGCCGTGCCCATTCCCTGGGGAGCCTGAGCAGTGCCCAGCCCCCTCTGGGGAAAGAAGAACCTTTCCCTGCTCTCCAGCCTGAGCCTGCCCTGGCCCAGCTCCAGCCAGGATCCTGTCCCTGTCCCAGGGAGCAGAGATCAGAGCTGCCTCTCAACCCCTCCAGACCCTTCCCCACCTTCACAGCTCTAACAAGCCCAAATATCTGGGTGTGGATCAAAAAGTCAAAGTTCAAATAGGGACTTGTTGCACTGAGGTCATCATTTAGTATCTCAAAAGTATCCCCAAGCTGTTCCTCCATCAATCCCTCTTGGTCACTGCTGAGTGCTGCTCCCAGCAGGGAGGGCAGGAGGGGCTCCAAGGGGAGCATGGACACGCTGTGGCCTGGACAAGGATCTCCTGAAGTGCAGCTCCCAAGGGCTTGACTGTCCCCACTGATGGTGCTCTCCTCCCATGTCCTCACCAAACACTTGGGGATGTGGGTTTGGCCCTTGGGGACAGGGTTCAGGGGTGATGATGGTGGTGCTGGGGTGTCACTGGGACTGAAGGGCTCTTCCAGCCTCAGGAATTCTGGGATTCTGTGAGCAGAGCAACAGCAAAGGTGGCTTGGAATTCAGGCATCCTGCAGACTTTGGGAATACAGAGCCTGAATGACAGGAGGGGGCAGCCGGGGGGGGGCGGGCTCTGCTCGCAGGGAACAGGGACAGGAGCAGAGGGAACGGACGCAGGCTGGGCCAGGGGAGGCTCAGGTTGGACACCAGGAGCAATTTCCCCATGGAAAGGGAGCTCAGGCCTTGGCAGGGGCTGCCCAGGGAGGTTTGGAGTGCCCATCCCTGGAGGTGTCCAAGGAAGGGCTGGAGGTGGCACTCAGTGCTCTGGGCTGGGGACAAGGTGGGCATCGGGCACAGCTTGGGCTCCATGGGCTGGGAGGGCTTTTCCAGCCTCAGGGATCCTGGGATTGTGTGCAGCTGCAGCAGAGGAGCCATCGGAGAGAGCACAGGACAGGGAGGTGCTGGAAGCAGGGCAGGAGCAGCGGGTGCTCTGCAGGCACTCCCTGGGTGTTATCCTGGGTTTATTCCAACACATGGCAGTGCCCGTGTGGCTCCAGGGAAGGAATGCACACCCTGGCACACGGGCACTGCCCGTCCATCCTCGGGAACAACCGACGGGAGCTTCTTGTCCTCCTGCCAAGGGGAGGAAACAGCCACACAATTTACCTGGAACAGATGGGCCTTGCAGGGCAGGCAGCCTTAATTAACCAGCCAGACACAGCAGCAGCCCCAGGATGTGGCACGGGGCCTCTCTGGCCAGGAGCTCGGCCAGCCCAGGAGCCAGAGCCGGGAAAAGCCAGGGGCAAGTCCGGGATGTCACCTGTGCCCTGCTGTCCCTGCTGCTCCTCCCCTGCGGGAGTTCAGCACTCCACACAAATGTTGGTTCTTATCTTCACCTCTGGGAAGTTTTACCTCGAGCCCGAACAGATGAGAGACGCCTGCCGATGTTGTTTCAAGATGTTTATTTCTTCTCATCTCTAACTTGCTCTCAGCTCTGGCTGCACGTCTGATGCCAGCTGAAACCAAGCGGGGACTGCCCAGTCTTGGGCCTTCCCTGTCCTTTTTGTGCCCTTTCCAAGGTCCAACCATTCTTCACAACGTATTTATTATTTACTCTTTTATACCAATTCATTTGCACCTATTCTAGACACGGAATTTCTCCCACTTTTTCATTCTACCAACCGTCTTATGCCACCACCACCAGAGAACATGGAGGGGAAGGAGAAGAAGAAGAAGAACAGGGCAACACCCAAAATCCTCCATCTTAAACCCTTCATCCTCATATTAAAAATCCTAAAATCTACTTTTTAACCTTGTAAAATACTAAACTACTACTCATTTTTACACTCTCGTGGTTTACACTGATTCTTGCAACGTTGGTAACTTTTCCCATGGGCTAAGGGCACAGACAGGGTTATTCTGAGCTTTTTACCAGGGTCTGAGACCCCCTTGCTGGGGGCTCCCGACCACCCAGGACAGCCCGAGGCATGTCCTGACCTCCCAGGGCAGCCAGAGGGTGCCTTGGACTCCAACACTCCCCATCACTGCTGACACCACAGCCAGGGCTGGGGACACGGGGGGACCCCAAAGGACAAGGACGTTCCCTTCCACGGGAAGCAGCAAGAGTGGCTCCGGACCTGAAATCCCGCCAGGAAAATGCTGCTCGGGAGAGGTCACCTGTGGTGGCTTTGCTGTCCATTGTCCCTGCTTTATCAGAAGTTAAGAGCTGCAAGGTTAATTCAGGAGTGCTCCAAGGCAGATGGGGAGGGATGAAGCCATGGAGCACACAGGGATTCACTGTGGGCTGCAGGGAGGCTCCTCACTTCAGCAGAGGACAATCTTCTCCTCATTTTCCAGCTCACAGACTCCAGAACCATTAGTGAGTCCCCCTGTGCCTCTTTCACAGAATCCCAGGATCCCTGAGGCTGGAAAAGCCCTGCCAGCCCATGGAGGCCAAGCTGTGCCCGATGCCCACCTTGTCCCCAGCCCAGAGCACTGAGTGCCACCTCCAGCCCTTCCTTGGACACCTCCAGGGATGGGCACTCCAAGGCACCACTGACAATTCATTCCAAAATACCAGGAATTGTTGGTTGTCAGCCCTGGCTGAGACCGTGCCCCCATTTCACACCGAGCATCTGCCACCTTTCAGACTCACAGTCACTGTCTCACTCTCGTCCTTCACCTTTTTCTCAGCTTAAATAAAATTGTTTTAAGGAGAGTCTCAAAATCCCTCACACATCTGAATTCCTAAACAATGAAACCAGCATGGGTTTGCCTTCGAAATAATGGCCCTCACTCTTTTTCTGGACAGAACTCACACTGGCCAGCTTGGAAATTTTAAATTTACAAAATTGACGTTATAAGTAATGATATTGACACATGGGACCAGTCAGGAGTCACACAGGGTGTTTCTCAGGAGGACTTTCTCCATGGAAAGGGTGCTCAGGCCTTGGAAGGGGTTGCCCAGGGTGGTTTGGGGTCCCTGTCTCTGGCAGTGCCCAAGGCCAGGTTGGACATTGGGGCTTGGAGCAGCCTGGGACAGTGGAAGGTGTCCCTGCCATGGCAGGGGTGGCACTGGATGGGCTTTGAGGTCCCTCCAACCCAAACCTTCTGTGACCCTCTGATTCTCCTTTCTGTGATTTTTTATTCTTCTCCCCAATTTAGGAATATGGTAATTCCAGACTCTCTCTCATGGATGGCTCACAGTCATTGCACAGTCATAATGGGCTCAAGATTTTTTCCCCCTACAAAATCAGACATTTGGGGTTTGAGGTGATGTTTGCTTTTAACGAAGTGTCAACTGCCTTTGAATGGCTGGGATTTTCTGTTAAGGTAAACCAGGAAATTTCTGTTATGCTGGGTGAAAATTAATTAGCTGCTAATGTTTTATACCATTTAAAAGATGAGGAATATTCTCTTCTGTTAAATGCAGGTGAGCAGAGCCCAGTTTTATGGGATGAGCAGGCAGCAGGGCAAGGTGGAGACCATTTCAACCTGAGCAAGTCAACTCTGGTACTTGTAGGCCACAACCACTGTGGGAGGATGTTGCTGTTACAGCGAGCACAGAGAGAAAGCCAACACGGATTTGGTCCAGGAAGAAAGGGTGAAGAAGTGACTTTTATTTAATTTTATACAGCCCATTTTATACTTTAGTATTCTTACACGGTGTAAGGTCATTGGAGCACTGGCCATCCACCTCCGGGGGTGATTGGTCAAATTCTACAACACCTATTTCAAAATATCTCTCTAGTCAATATCATAACAATCCACAGGTGCAAAATAGGAAAGAACAGTTTACAGAAACCAAGATATTGTTTTGAATAACTTGCATGGGAAAGACAGAGCTCTCACGGAATGCTGCAGAAAGCTGGGAAGTTTCTCTGCTAAAGCTTTTCAGCATCCATAGGAGGTCACAGCCAGCCAAAACCAGGAGGAAAACATCGTGAAAGGAGAATGGAGGAGAAGGGCGAAGAAAGGAGAAGAAAGGAGATAGAAGGAGAGCTTTTCCTGTCCCCAGCTCCCTGTTACTGGCCTTGCCTTTCGAATCAAACCCTCGTGGCACGAGGCCACGGCCAGAGCCTCGGGCAGATCACTCTGGATCTGGGAATGCAGGAGGGAACCCCATCCCCTGAGAGAGGAACCATCCCTCAGTGTCCCCAGAGCCAGCCTGGGGACCCCAAAGCCAGCCTGGTGTCCCCAAAGCCAGCCTGGTGTCCCCAGAGCCAGCCTGGTGTCCCCAGAATCAGCCTGGTGTCCCCAGAGCCAGCCTGGTGTCCCCAAAGCCAGCCTGGTGTCCCCAGAGCCAGCCTGGTGTCCCCAGAGCCAGCCTGGTGTCCCCAGAGCCAGCCTGGTGTCCCCAGAGCCAGCCTGGTGTCCCCAGAGCCAGCCTGGTGTCCCCAGAGCCAGCCTGGTGTCCCCAGAGCCAGCCTGGTGTCCCCAGAGCCAGCCTGGTGTCCCCAGAGCCAGCCTGGTGTCCCCAGAGCCAGCCTGGTGTCCCCAGAGCCAGCCTGGTGTCCCCAGAGCCAGCCTGGTGTCCCCAGAGCCAGCCTGGTGTCCCCAGAGCCAGCCTGGTGTCCCCAGAGCCAGCCTGGTGTCCCCAGAGCCAGCCTGGTGTCCCCAGAGCCAGCCTGGTGTCCCCAGAGCCAGCCTGGTGTCCCCAGAGCCAGCCTGGTGTCCCCAGAGCCAGCCTGGTGTCCCCAGAGCCAGCCTGGTGTCCCCAGAGCCAGCCTGGTGTCCCCAGAGCCAGCCTGGTGTCCCCAGAGCCAGCCTGGTGTCCCCAGAGCCAGCCTGGTGTCCCCAGAGCCAGCCTGGTGTCCCCAGAGCCAGCCTGGTGTCCCCAGAGCCAGCCTGGTGTCCCCAGAGCCAGCCTGGTGTCCCCAGCCCATGCAGGAGCTCCAGCCCTCCCTTCACCTCCCTCAGGCAGCTCCTGTGAGCAGCACAGAGCTCCTGGTCATTAATGATTCATTATCTGTACCCCTCTCTGTCCCTTTTGTCCCAACTGTCACAGTGTCGTTCTTGGCCTGTTTACTGTGGATTATTGGCCAATAACACTTTGTAGGGCCTTTCAAAGGAGCTGTTTGCTCAGAGTCAATAACACATTCACCCACGAGGAGTTAATGCTCTCACATCCACTGAGGGGGACAGCTTCAGAGGCTGCACAAATCCCACTGCATTGTTCCTGAGGATTTGTGCTCCAACTTCTGCTCACCCCTCCCTGGAAATCTGCATTTAATGCCGGGGTGGATGGTAATGAGGGGGCCACGGGCTGACATTTCCATGCCTGGTAACCCAAACAACTCCATGGAATACACTTTTTATGTCATTGTCAGCCCCTGAGCGGGACTTGGTTGGCTTTGGCTCACGGGACAAAGGTGAAGGTCTCTGCAGCTGGAGAATTCCTGATCAGGAGAGGTGCTGCAGGAGACAAAATCCAGCCAGATAATCCAGGACAAAGCACTGCCAAGGAGCAGGGATGTGCAGCTACAGCAGCATTTCCCGTGTCTGGTGGCAAAGGAAGCTCCCAGGACTACGGGAAGAGAGGGCCAGGAGCCAGGGAATGGCTTCCCAGTGGCAGAGGGCAGGGCTGGATGGGATCTTGGGAAGGAATTGTTCCCTGGGAGGGTGGGGAGGCCCTGGCCCAGGGTGCCCAGAGCAGCTGTGGCTGCCCCTGGATCCCTGGCAGTGCCCAAGGCCAGGTTGGACATTGGGGCTTGGAGCAGCCTGGGACAGTGGAAGGTGTCCCTGCCATGGCAGGGGTGGCACTGGATGGGCTTTGAGGTTCCTCCCAACCCAAACCTTTCTGGGATTCCAGGATTTTATGAGTCCAAGAGAGTGAACACAACACTTCAGAACCTGAGAATAAAACCCAGAACTCGTTGCTGAATTCTCTCTTTTCCTTGCACTGCTCAGGAGGGATAAAAAGGGGATTGAGCCCTTTAAAGGCTTCCAGGGACATTTTAAACCCTCGAGTGGAAGTGACAGAAGGAGTTCTGCAGGAGAAGCACCGCCAGGAGTGAGTGAAGTGCCCAGGAATGGGTGAAGTGTCCAGGAATGGGTGAAGTGCCCAGGAGTGAGTGAAGTGTCCAGGAATGGGTGAAGTGCCCAGGAGTGAGTGAAGTGTCCAGGAATGGGTGAAGTGCCCAGGAGTGAGTGAAGTGCCCAGGAGTGGGTGAAGTGCCCAGTACCAGATGGATGTTCCCAAACAGACACCAAACCCCGGCTCTGGTGTGGTCCTGGGTGAGGATTGGATCCTGCTCTCTTTCAAAATCAAATGATTTGTGGCACAGAGAATGGAAATTATTTCATTTCTAAACTAAACTCACAAGAAGTGCCTCGGGATGGTGCCATTTCACTTGGAAAAAATCCAACTAGCACCTTTATTTCCCATCTCCTCCCTTCATCTGAGGACTATTAACACTGGAAATCTGGGCTCACCACAGGCACAGTGGAGGCAGAACTCAGCAAAGGCTCTACAGGAATTATTGAGAGAGGATTCAAGGCTCTCAGCCAAGGTTTGCACCAACAGTTTGGGTTTATCCCACTGGAAAGAGGGAAAACCAAGGAGAAACACTCTCAGAAGAGATAAATTGGAATATTAAATCTATTTTATCGAGGTTAATTGATTTAAAGCACATGAACCCTGTCCCTATTACTGTCAAACTAAACTTATCCAGCCAAAAGCTTGGAATGAAAGCTCTGGGACAGCAGAACTGCTGCAGGCCCCTCTGGTAAGTCTCAAATATGTGGGATTTAGCATTTAATATTTGAGATCGGTTGCATCAAATCCCTCTGATAAACCCAAGCTAAGGCAGAACTATCAGACTGATCCATGGGAAACAGAATAAAGGAACCAATAAAGGTTATTTTTGAAGAGTAACTGGTTTTTAACAGGTTATTTTGGAAGAGTAAGTGGTTTTTAACCTCCAGGTTAAAGCTAGGAAACCTTTTGAAGAAAACACAACTCTGAGCATGATTTGCCCAAGTAGTTACAGCACAACAAGAAATAATACAGTATTTCTTCTTTATCTTTTAATTAAAGTACATTTTTCCCCAAGAACAAAATGCAATTTCATAACAGAAGAAGCCATGAGAGTAAAATACAACTAATGAAATGAATATTTTCTCCCTCCAAAAAGAGCATTTTCTCTCAAATCCTATGAAATATTCCAAGTACAAAGGCATCCCAACCCATTTTCCCAAAAACCTGCTGTGGGTTGTTTTGAATCCACCCTTTCACAATGTGTTGCCACAGTTCCAGTGATCAAAAAATTATTCATAATATGAGATAAAATTTCTTTGGTTTGGGCAACACAAGAGGCCACACTTATTTGAGCCACTTATAGATGTGGAGAGGATTAAAAATAAATAGATTATAAATATAATGCCTTGATTACACACATAGCAACTCTCCCACAGACACTGAGAAATAATTTTATCCCATTTATTTCTACCAAAGTTTTACATTTTAAAGCAGACCTCACCTGATGGAACAGCTGCCAAAATCATTTACAAAGCAGGACTGGGATCAAACAGAGCTAAAGAGAGAAAACTCCTCTTTGAAAGGCAGAATTGTTATTGTCATGTCCCAGAGAAGAATTTGGGGCACAGAGAAGGAGAGAAGTTGGAGAGAAGTTGGAGAGAAGTTGGAGAGAAATTGGAGAGAAATTGGAGAGAAATTGGAGAGAAATTGGAGAGAAATTGGAGAGAAACTGGAGAGAAACTGGAGAGAAACTGGAGAGAAACTGGAGAGAAATTGGAGAGAAATTGGAGAGAAATTGGAGAGAAAGGACAGGCCCAAGGTCTCCCAAGTCCAAGAACACAACACCAAATGTAAATAGAGATTAGGGGAAAATTTAATTTCAAAGCAAAGAGATGCTTTTAGAGTTACTCTAAAATAAAGTTGAAGAAATGGGGTTATTTTATGCTTTTAGAACTCCGGGATCTGCAAAGCTTTAGCCTTTGGAAATGATCTGTTCCTTCATTTATTTTAATCCTCTCTGGATTTCCCCTCCATTATTGAGAAGTGTAAAGGGAGCTCTTTGTGCAAACAAGGACCACGAGGGTTTCCTGGTTTTATATGCAGGATCATGAAATTCCACTACAAGGCATCAGCAGTTGGGGAACACTTTGCACTTTTAGAGTGGATTCCAGACAAGGAATCCCAAGTGCCCCAAAGGAATGGTCACTTTGGCCATTCAGATTTATATCACCACAATCAGCTATAAAAATACACTTCTGCAATATTTGACTGCACTAAATTAAATAAACTGCGTTTAACACGATGTGAATGCTTTATCACTGTAACTGGCCCAAAACCTGTTGGTTTTGAATAAATACTCGATGTAAACCAGCATAAATTCCACAGGATTTCCCTGCAGCTCCCACACGTTGCAACATGGGAAGTTGGGAACAACTCTACAGATGCTCCCCAGAGCTCAGTGGGTTGTGGAAAGAAGGATCCCAATTAAGGGTTGTCTTGCTAAAGGTCTAAATCCCAGAATCCCAGAATTATTGAGGCTGGGAAGAGCCCCTCAGGACCATCCAGTGCCATCCCAGCAGCACCAGCATCACCCCAAACCCTGTCCCCAAGGGCCACATCCAGACTCCTCCTGAGCACTCCCACAGACAGTGACTCCACCACTCCCTGGGCAGCTCATTCCAAGGCCTCACCACCCTTTCATGGATTTTTTTCTTTCCTAATCTCCAATCTGAATCTCCCCTGGTGCAATTTGGGGCCATTTCCTCTCCTTCTTTCCCTGCCCCCTCCTGTCAGGGAGTTGTGGCCCCCCCTGAGCCCCCTTTTCTCCAGACCAAACACCCCCAAACCTCACCAAAGCATCACCAGTGCCCTCCATACCCTACTTCAGAAGAGAAGGGAAGAACAGAATGGGAGGATTTCTTATATCACAGAATCATAGATTATTTAACTCCTCGCACGTGTAAATCAAGAAAATTATCACTGGAGCCTCAGCATCTCCTGTGCCACCATCCAGAGTCAGGACCAGCTCAGCGAGCACAAAATAACTCCTGAAAGTTCCAATAATTACCTACAAAGAGAGCCCATGTTCCTTTCATCTCATTAGATAATCTGCCCACGTGTTTAGCACCAAGGCATCCACTCCTTAATTGGAAAAAGTCAAGGGCAGAAACTAATTAGCAGCATTAATCAAAAGCAGAGGTCTAATGATAATTAACAACACATTCCCACTACAATAAATCCTTTTATTAGGAGGTGTTTCAAATTGTAAAATTAAATGAAGAGTTTTACAATAAGTGTTTGCAAATGCCATCTTCTGGCAAAAGCCCCGCAGCATTTCCTCCAAATAAAGAGCAGGAATCAGGCTAAACACTGATTTTCCTCACAAGGCCTGTAAGCATTTGTCCTGTTTTGCTCAAAAAAGAGAAAGCTGAAATTCCCAGGTGACTCTCCAGGTTATTGCAGCCACTGAGTGCCATGGCCAGAGCAGTCTGGGTCCTGCTTTGGGAAAAAAATGCTCCTTCCCATCCTCACTCCAGCAAAAAAACCCACCCAAGGGGAAGGGGAAACCACCCAGCCTTGCTACAGTGGGAGTTTTGCTGCCCTCTACAAGCCTGGGAGGCTGATGCCTCCTGCAGCCACCTAGAAACAGAGACTAGACAAGAGGAAGGGAATAAAGACAGGTATTTATTTGAAGGGCCTTCAAGGTACACCCTGGGGGAGCCAGAGGCTGCTTCCAAAATAATGGACCCCAAGATGGACCCCAGGTCACGAGTTCTTCACACTTTTATAGGTTTGGATCATTTGCATATCAGGGTTAATTCTCCAATTAAAGCCCCAGTTTAACGATGTAACTCCCCTCAGCTTGCCCCCCTTNACAAGGCTTAAAAGGGTGGCAAAGACCTCAGATTTGGGGGGAATAAAGGATTAATGAGCTGCAGGGAAAAAAAACCCCAACCCCCAGAGTCCCTGCAGAGGTCTCCAGGGAAAAGAGGGCTGGGGGGGAAATCCCCCCATCCCAGCTCTCCCCTTCAGCCCTGCCCTTCAGGAAGGTTTTCCAGGGATGTGAACACGGTCAGATACATCCCAGAAATGAAATCCCACTGCTCAGGGTTCGGGTGTTCAGCAAACTGGGGCTGCTCTGGGTTTGCAAGAGGGAGGAACACGAACTGCACTCCTCCCATGCATGGGATGCTCCAGGGGGACTCTTTCCACACTCCCTCCACACTTCCACCTGTTCTTTCCTGGGATTCCCATTGGAGAGGCAACAGAAATGCATCTTCATGGCAAGTGAGAAATTCCCATCCCATGGAGAGACAAGGTCAGCAGTTGGTTGCTGCCAGCTGAGCTGCAAATGGCATTATTAATGACATGATTATAATGCTAACAACGATTTCCTCAGGAAAAAAGGCTCTGATTTGTCATTAAGTGATTATTTACACCCGGGAAAGCATCGAGGGAGGGCAAACCTCAAACAGGGAGGCTCAAGGTTTCAGCCTGTTACAGTCTCAGGAGGGAAAAGACCACAGAAAGTGAAATCTGTGCCCATTTCCATGAAGCTCCTTCCAGGTCCACCACAGCACATCCTCTCTTCTGCACTGCCCCAAGGGAGAACACAAGAGGCAAAGGCCTCCAATTGCACCAGGGGAGGCTCAGGTTGGCGATTGGGAACAATTTTTCCCTGGCAGAGTGGTGAGGCCTTGGAATGAGCTGCCCAGGGAGTGGTGGAGTCACTGTCTGTGGGAGTGTTCAGGAGGAGTCTGGATGTGGCCCTTGGGGACAGGGTTTGGGGTGATGCTGGTGCTGCTGGGGTGGCACTGGGTGATCCTGAAGGGCTCTTCCAGCCCTGATGATCCTGGAATTCTGTGATCCTGACAGGGGACAAAGCTTGAGCCAATCCCAAACTTAACAGGAGCAGTCAAAGAGCAGGGAGAGCAGCAGAAATCTTTGTGCCACATCGATGTGTCCAGAGTCTGACAGCTTCTGGAAGCTGAAAATCCCACTGCAAATTAAAGTTCTCCACCCATTCTGTACCTTTCTCTACTCTTTCTCTACCATTCCAAGCCCCTTTACTCACACTCACTTAATAATCTCATTTATTTCACTGAGACTATTCCTCTGAGTAAGAGCAAGGATGTAAAAGGATGAAAATGCTTGCAGGGCTACAGGAACACTGAAATTCCATCACCTTTATCCAGCATCCATGGGCTGGTTCATGTGAGTTCCACGTTAGACACAGAGTCTGTCAAATCCTGAGGAAAAACTTCCCATGACTGGAAATCCACCAGCTGTCCAGAAGTTTTCAAAAGGGAAAAAACAGAAATAAAACCCCCTGAGGTCCAGTCTTCACATGTCCCCCAAACCAAGGTGGCTGGGATTTTCCAGCATCCTCCTCCCACAGGACTCTTAGGGAACAAAATAAATCCAACTGCTCCAACATCACTTCTTCATCATTTTGCTATTTCTGTGTAACACCTCAGTGAAGAGACAGAGCAAAGCAGGAGAAATATAAATTGTTATTTCATCTGGAGTGTGGACCAAGAACAATTGCTATTAATTGTGATTAACCCGTGGGGATTTAAAGCCCACAGGCTGTGAAATCCCAGCTGATGCAGGATCTGCTTTGGGTAACTCTGACTGCACGTTCCTGTGGTTGTATTTGTCTGAAAACACTGGGAAACCAACGGTGCCACCCAGGGAATAATGGGTTCTCACATGCTCCAGGACTGGGCAGCTCCTGCAGCTCTTTACCAGCTGCTAAGCAGTGATTAAAGTTACTCTAAAACTGAGAAATCAGAGAAAAAAACCCCACCAATTCTGAGTTTTTAGCAGCCCCAGAAAGCATTTGATGGGCTTTTAGCTTAGTGCTGGTTTTTAACGAATATAAATCACCAGAGATTCTGCCCCCCCTGACTCCAAACCCTGCGAGGTTCATTGGCTTCACTGAGGTGCCACAAATTCACACAGAATTTGGCTTAAAGAGTCATAGAACCACAGAAATGGAGGATGGTTTGGGTTGGAGGGGCCTCAGTGATGATTTAATTCCACCCTTACCATGGCAGGGACACCTCAAACTGTCCCAGGCTGCTCCAAGCCCCAATGTCCAACCTGGCCTTGGGCACTGCCAGGGATCCAGGGGCAGCCACAGCTGCTCTGGGCACCCTGTGCCAGGGCCTCCCCACCCTCCCAGGGAAGGAGCTGAGCCTGGAATGGGATTTTAAACAACTTGGCCAGAAACAGAAGAGTTCTCAGCAAAAAGAAGGCTCTCCCCAGGTTTCTAAGCCAACAAAGGGACCAGAAATTTGCCTGGGTGTCAGAATTTGAGAGAAACCCCAGAGGTGGCAAAAAGTGACAGGGATGAGTCATTTACTGCAGAAACACCACGAAGCTGCTCTGGCTCTGGCCTTGCACAGGGAAATCTCTCAAAACAAGCAAAAGCAGCTTTTGTGGGGACAAAAACCACAATTCTCCCACCACACACCTGAGAGCACGGCAGAGCACAGGGCCAGCAGCACGACACACGGGAAGGATGTGCATGAAGAATAATAATAATTTTTTAAAAATGAATTACTGGCTTTTATTTTGAGTGTGCTGACCCATGACATACTGGAAGGTTTAATAAACTGAGGTGAGTTCTGCTCAGACAGAACTCAGTCTTCCAAAAGGATGATGAAAACTTGCCAACACAAAGAGCATAAATAGGTGTATATTGAGTTTTAACCCAAGTATTTCTCACCAGACTTCCCAGTGGCTTTTCCAGCACTTTTTCCTAGAGAAACAGCATCACCTTCAGGCCAAAAAAAGACACATTCCATTTTTTTTTAATCGGGAAAACTTAAAGAAATACTTCTCAAAACCTTGCATATTTTTGATTTCTTTCTGATCCGACGTTGCAAAACATGAACATACAAAAAAAATTACAGGACTGTACAAAAATTTTTTAAAAAAATGAGATGGAAGGAGCAGTCTCTCCCAGCTTTGGATGCACTGAAGTTTCAGAAGAGCCCACACAGAACAAAGGAAGGCAGCAAAAAATAGAAATACATATTTTTAATTCCTAATGTCTTTGCAAAGGGCCAGTTTTATCAACTACTGTGGCAATTATTCTTCGAGCTGTGACAAATCCACAGTGACAATAACACAGTCAAAAGGCCAATGTGAACAGGAGAAAACAGGATGTTTCAGGCTGTGCAAGAAGATGTTCTCAACAGAAACCACATTTCTGCTTCAAATTCAGAGATAAAATACTAAACCACAGAAGGAAATGCTTCTGCCATTGCCCTAAAGAAAGAGCAAACCCTCTCTGGCCAGAACAGAGCAAAGAGAGGGCCCTGGGCTGGCGGGAGGTTCCCTGCTCATGGCAGGGGGTGGAATGAGATGAGCTTTAAGGTCCCTCCCAACCAAATCAATTCAATGATTCTTTGGTTTTAAAACAAATTTGATTCCCTGTACCAGGGGAATCGCAGGGAACTCTCCAGGTTGTTTTCTGTAACTTTGTTTTGCAACAAGAGCAACTGAGAAACAAAGGGGAGAGGCTGCAGTGAACAGGAAATTCAGCATTTCAGAGGCTTCCTCAAACCCCTCCTGCCCTGCCCAGGGCAGCTCTTTGGGGCATGTTTCCCATGGCATGAGCTGCTCTTCATCCACCCTCAGCCTGGGCAGCCTCCACATGGAACATCCCTCAGGGAGAGACCGACCCAGCAGGGACAGCACAAGATGGGCTCTGTGCATGGACACACTCAGGGAATCATGGAATGGT
>VZRV01000152.1:722-25935 GCA_013398115.1 Falcunculus frontatus
TCCTTCCCTGCCCCCGGGGAGCGGGAGGCATGCGCCGCAGGGCTCCGGCGGGGAGGCGGGGAGGGACCGCACCGGACCGGGGCACAAAGGCAGCGGCGGCCGCTGCCCCCGAGAGCCGGCGCGGAGCGGAGGGAGGGCGGCGGGAGCCCGGTAACGATCGTAACGGAAGGGCCGCCGGGGGGAAGGGGCACCGCGGCCTCCTGCCGCAGCCCCGCGGCCAGGGCCGGGCTCCAAACCGCGGACCCGGCGCGGGCTGGGAAAACAGCAGCGGAAAGAACGAGATTGTACTCGGCTCTTGTCTCAGAACTGTGCGCAGAGGTGGGGGGGGATGATGCATCCGCTCCCTTCGGGGTGCAGCGGTGGTGCCAGAGTGGGGGAAACTCAAAATATCGGCAGGATGCAACGCTTGGTTGTCCCAGGCGCAAAGTTTGGGGGTGCAGAACAAGAACTGAGGTGCAGAGACCCAAGGCCTCTGCTTTCAGCAGCTGAAGCGGTCGGCACTGGGGCTCCTGGAGCTGGTGGGTTGTTGGAGGTTTGACACAGCGAAACAGCAAAGTTTTAGTGCTCTAATTCATCCCTGTTTTGTTGGCAAGCAGGTTTTCCTTGAGGATACACTGCCTACCCTGTGCTATCATCCCTGTGCTTCCAGAGCAGAACCAAGCTGTGGGATGCTTCCTTTTGGGACACCCGTTTCAACCTGCTCATTCCTAAAACACACAGAGTGAGTCACAGCTCTCAGTCTATAAATCTGCACAGGCATTTCCATTCCTCGTCTCTGGCAAACAAAAACCTGGTGCCTCAACCCAAAGTGCTGCCTGTTTTCACTTAGTCAGTGCATTTTGTTTCCCCGTGGGGCTGGAACACCTGTGATGCCGCAGAGGAAATCAGCATCTTTTGGCTGGATGTTGTCAAAATCACAGGGGAAATGCTCAGGCTGGGTGATGTCAAGTGGGGAACAGTGGGTATGGGGGGTCCCAGGCTAAAACTGGGGTGACTGAGAGTGTTGCACTCTTTTTGTGCTTACTCTGTGGCAACACATCACAAGATATGGGGTTGACATATGGCGAGGAACAGATTTCCACCTGCTTTTATCCCAGAGATTCTCGTTTTGGGGAGCACATGTATTTCTGTGCCCTTTCCTTATCTCCAGCTTCGCATTCTAATTTTTCCCCCCCACCAAACCGGGTCTGACCCTGGGAATGTGGGGCAGGACCGTGTTTCAAACCATCAGACACAGTTACAAACTCGTATTAATTTATCTCCTGCTCTTACAACAGATAAAACACAGCTGATAAGACAATTTCCTGCGTGTTCTTGTCCCTGGGATATGTAACATGCTTTTATGTTCTGATCTGGCTCGCTTGAACGAGACTGCTGAAAACAGCACAGCCAGCATCTGTGTGCAGGAGGAAACAATGGGCTTGCTTTTCCTTCACTGCAGAATTGCAGCCTGGAGGTGAGGCAACTTTGCTCCGCTCACCATATTCCTCCCTAATGCCGCGGCAGAGGAAAGAAAGGGCTCTTGTATTCATGTATCCTCCCGGACCAAGTCAATTTACATGTGAATGCACTTTTAAAATAAAATTAAAGTCAAAGCCGTGGCCAGAAGCCTGATAAACGTTTTTGTGCACATGCGGTGGCTTGGGAGGGGGAGGCTGGCTGCTGCTGGAGAGCTCTGCTGTCCCCAGCCGAGGTGGCATTTGTGGTTCTGCGTGCCACTTTGACTTGAAAGAAGAGCAGAGCCTCTCCCCGAGGTCCCATTAGGGGTGATTTGTCTTCCTGATCCCTGCTCTTGGCGGAAATGAGAGCAGTGCTCCCCGTCCCTGCTGGACGGATGACAAAGTCATGAGCACTAATTGGGCCCCTCGTTAGGCTGGCTGGAATGGCAGGGAAACATTCACGTTCCCAAAATGAAACATCTCCCCGCATCTCCGGATCTGCTCCTCCTGTTTGCAGGGATAGGTGCTCATTACAGGTGCCTCTGGATACCTTAGAGGCTGAAATCACAGCTCAGGTGATGGCTTTTATTTATTTTTTTTTTTCCAGCAAGAGAAAGACCAAGATTAAAACCAAATTAGCAGGAATAGAAGGACTCACTGGGCAGATTTTGTTGTCAGGTAACCTGTGGCTTCGTGGCCAATGAATATTCCTACATGGAGCTGTGTTAAAACACTGCCCATGTCTGCTGTGCTGCTGTTTTTTAGAAATATGGGTCACAGCTGATGCTGGCTGAGGGCACAGCCATGTCTAGGGCACGAGGGAAGTTGATAACCTCGGGTTCTTCAAACCCTTTGCTGGCAGCAGTTTTGCATTCCCCCAGCAGCTCTTTGGGTTTTGGGGCAAACCCCATCCACAACAGCACAATCCTGCTGTGACCATTGAGTTTTTAGGGGAAAAATCAGCAGGGAAAGGAGGTGGATGGAGCCCAATCTGATTTTCGCTGACCCTCAGTATTTGGGGTCCATTTTTCACATGGCTCCACTGAGCTTCAGAACGCTCAGTGCTGGCCCTGCTCCAACATCTCCTTGCCCTGTTCAGCTCCTTCAGTCTGATCTCAGATGATTTATTAGATGGAGAACAACTGGATCATGTAGTAACATGGCAAATGGAAGAGTTTAGTTGTTATTTAATAAATGCCAAGGAGACTCATGAGGCCTTGAAGTTATAATAGAAAGATCTAATTTAGGAAAAAAAAAAGGAAGAGAGATGCCTGTGAAAGCTGCCAGGAAGCAGCACTGGGTATTGAACATTTCTATTTACCCTCTGAATGGAACAGAGATGGTCTGAGCTTCCTTTTAGCAGGGCTGGATGCTGCCCAGGGAAGCAGCACCTGAGGCAGGAGAAGGTTCAAGGGCAGTTTTTGGTGGAGCTCAGCCCTGGAAGCTGTGCTGTGTCTTGCCTTGGAAGGCATCCTTGCTGTAAATCGCCTTTGTTTAACAGATTTTTTGAAGGAAAGAAATCAACCGGCTCCATGAAGCAAATTAAATTGTAATTATAGCACAGAGACAGGTTACAGAATGCATTTAACATTTTTGAGTCAAACCTGGTGGGCTTCCCATTCATCACTGACCATGATACAAAGTGCAGCTGAAGGTCTCTGTGGGGCACAGCTCATTGCTTTGGAAGATGTCCCTTTTCCTTGTTCATTCTGAGTGTATCTGGCATAAGAACACAAAGTGAAAAACACAATTTAGTGCCAAGAGTTTTAACTGTAACCCTGACCTTTCCTTGCTACCACGTGGCAGAGACCTTTAAAATACCAAAGCAAGTGATGGCCCCTCTCTCATATTCTGTACCTGGAAGCTTTTAATGGTTTTTGTATGACTCATTCCTATCTAGGTTAAATGATAAATATTTCATGTTTACAATCCTGGACATGGGCCGCGTGGGCTTTTAAGAGTTTTCTTTACACAAATCCCTCCTTTCTGTCCATCTCCGCGGGCTTTGCTCGGAGGCAATGCTGTCAGTATTCCCGCAAGGACACTTCCAGCTGGCTCCTGTGCTTGTCACAATTCTGCTTGTGCCCATTAGGTGTCAGACTCTTATCAGCTCAGTCTCCAGTTCCTGGCATTTCGAGGAGAACACGAGAAGCCAGAGCTGGTGTGGCTTTTCTGGGATGCTCTCTCACCTCTGGCTCCTACCCAGAAAAGGCAAACTGGGTGCTGTGGTGTTCACCAGGCCATCAAACGGGGACTCTGTTCTGGCTTTGTCCCAGGTTTTAGCAGCTGGGATTCCTCCAGAGCCACTGCTCATCCCATGGCTGCAGAATGAGCATCCACAGGCAGCAGCTCCTGCCCCAAACCTGCCGGGTTTTGCGGCACGTTTGTGTTTCAGGTCACCTCTCACTGCATTCCTGAGGTCAGCTCTTCCTATTGCAGCAGCTCCTCACGCTGCTCTTGGCTCTGCAGGGTCCCTGAGGTGTTGTCAGAGCAGTGACCAACCTCTTCCCACCTTGTCCATCATCCTTTTGGGGTGAGCAGTTGGAAGTGGGTGTTGATGCTCAGCACCACGAGTGCAAGGTGTGGGGGCAGCTCAGATATTCCCTGAACCTCAGGGCTTGGGAGCAGAGCTGAACACGTGGGGATTCATCCAGAGACAGAAAACCAGGCTTTTTTTTTTTTTACTTTTTAATGAACCATGTGCAGAGTTTCCCACAGCAGCGGAGTGATTCCAGCCACGAGCCAGGATATAAACATGGGCATTTGGTGCCATGGGCTGAGGTGGCTGGTGATGAAAAGGGGTCTGTGAGCTTTAAAATGGCCTATTTAAAGGGCAGGATCAAAGATGTACCTTGGGATAGATACACCTGCTCACAAAAAAAAAAGCCAGAGTGAAACAGAGATGCTGCACTCACTTTATATTTCAAAAGGAAACTGCTTTGGCTTTGTGCTGCAGTTGCTGAGAGCTTTAATGGGGCAGGGGAAGGGAAAGAAAACACAACATGCTCCAGCTGCCCTCATTACTGCTCCTCTGACTCTCTGCTGAGGCATCCCAGCACAGCCATGGACTCGGCCACCTGCAATTACCAGGTCCTGCATTTACAGAGTGCTTTTCCTGACCTGCTGCTCGCCCAGCAGCATCCCTGCAGCCCCCTCTGAGGCAGAGGCTGCCGGATTCCCTCTGTGGAGCAACTCCTGATTCCCAGCAGAGCCATCCTGAGCACTGTCCCAGCCCCCATTAGCTCTAAACCAGTGTTTTTAAGAGGCATCTTCAGCTTTTCAGATCACCTTCAAGGAGTGCTCTATTTTTAGCATCCGTGGACTCTCTTGGCTGCAAACAAGTGAAACCTCTCTGCGGTGAATTCACAACAGGGCAGCTGGCAGGGGTTCAGAGTCTCTGTCTGAGGCTCAGCACAATGGAAATGAGTTGTCCCCGAGGTCCCTGTGGAGCAGGCTGAGCCCACGGAGCCACCACGGGGTGCTGCCTGTCCAGTCCCACCAGGGCCAGGGTGCACAGCCTCATCCAGCGACGCCTTTGCCGTTGCCAAGTGCTCTTTGCACAAGCGGCTTTGATTAAGGATTTGTAAACAGCTCCTGTTTGGTTCAGTGCTTAAAATGCTTCCTTAAATAAGTTTTGGATCAAGCCAGAGATCACCGCTGTTTTGAATTTTCATCAGACTGAAAAAACACGCTGAACTAGGGGTTTGTGCAATGCTTTGACTTGGGTTCTTCTCCAGCAAAGCAGCACTGAATGAATCGCCGTCAGCAGAGCAGCTGTGCAGAGCCAAAGCCTCCCCACTGCTTTGCAGGGTGAGGGGACCTCCCAGGAGCAGTTCCAGGCTGGTTGGAGCAGTGCTTGGAAAGCAGGCTGATAGTTATTTGAAGTATTTTTCTTCCCCCAGTCTTCATTCTGCTCTCTCAGTTGGCCAAAGGCACCTCCCAATGCCCCAGAGGTGGAGGTCAGGAGCCCTGAGCATTCCTGCTTTGTGCAAGGTGCTTCTGCTCACACTTCACGTGTCCTCCTGCTTTTCATGGGGCTTTTAGGGCCGTGTCGTGGCCAGTGACGGGAATTTTGGACTAAGTGCAGTGTCAGATTCACCCTCCCATCCTGCAGAGCAATTGGTGATGGAGAAATGTTGACTGGGCACTGCAAATGCCTTGAGTACAACAGATCCATAATGGGTTTGGAGACAAAGCAGGAGACCAAATCCTGTCCTAGTAAGCATTAAGAAAAATGTGGGATGCTTTCTCCTGGATAGGGCTTATGCTGCTGGCATTGATGGTCCTTTTAAAGTGTTTCCTCATCCTGATCTTGAATCCCCTGGCAGTGGTCTGTGCTCCTTGGAGAACGACCCAAAACCCCTCTGATCCCTCCAGCACCCCTCGGCCCACTGAGATGCTGAGAAGACATTGTGGAGCTACAAACCCTCACCCAAAATGTGGCTCAACAACACACAAATTCCTGGCACTGCCCAACTGGCCAGGAAAAATCAGAGTGAAAAAAAAGCCCATTCCCATTACCTGAGGTGCTTTTCATTTTGCTCACTCCTCGCTGCATCCCACACTGTGCAGGGCGAGGGCTGGATCTGACCCTTGGCCAGGCTTCCCTGCCTGCTTCCCGGCTTGGCTGGGGCTCAGGAAAGCCACGGGCGGGGAAGGGAAGGTGTGGAGGCAGCACCTCGGGCTGTGTGTGCCTGCGTGGGACGGGAAAGCCGGAGCAGCTTGAGCCGTACGTGCTGGGAGGAAGGAACCGGCTGCGAGGAGCCGGTGGGAGGAGGAGGAGGAGGAGGAGAAAACTGGGTGTCAGCAAACGAGGCAGATTGAGAGCTGAGACGTGTTAGTGGTTGTGTTTGGGATATGATCAACGCTCCCTTGTGACTCGCACAGCCGGCAGGGGCCTGAGTGGTGCAAATAGAAAACATGAAATCAGTGGGAATGGAGCTCCTCCATCCCCTTGTGCTGCGTGAGGCTGCAGGGGAGGGTGAGGCCCTCACATGCCTTGTAAATCCAAGCATGGGCTCATCCAGCTGCCACTGGGCAGGAGGTGGGTGAGCTGGTGGGTGGCACAGGGCAGCTCTTGCTCCAGGGAGCTGGGCCATCCGTGCCTGGTGGGTGCTGCCAGCACAGCCCACCCCATGGAGTGCAGCCTCCTTTTCCTTTGGATACCTGTGGGTATGGCCCTGAGGGTTTGGTCCCCAAAATCTCTGTCTGGAGACATTCCCAGCACAAGGAATCAGAAACCTGCCACTTGTTTGGATGCTGGGCAGCGGCTTGGCCTCGGCACCCTGGGGAAGGGGGAGCCAGGAGCACAGGCTGGGAAGAGGGGGGCTTTTCCTCACCCCCTCAAATCTCTTCTGTGGTAATTCATGAGTGTCACTGGCACATTGGTTCAGAGGGAGAGCAGTAATACAGATCCAGCTGAGCGACGAAATTGCTTTCAGGGCTGTTGATTCCCAGCTTGGGGGTGTGTGGTCAGCCTGACCGCAGGCTGGGGATTTTTAATTTATTTTTTCCTCTCTCCTTTGCCCTGTTCCTTGCAGCCAGCAGAGATCAGTCACATGTAAAGCAGGCAGAGACAGGATCTGTGAATCCTATCCTCCCTGTTCCTATCCTCTGGAATAGATGGGCCATTTGAGCTCATTCACGAGCCCCTGAAATCACTCACACAGCGCCTCGATGAAGGATTTGCAGCTCAGTTATGACCAGGCTGCCCTGATCACCCTTTTCCCGTAGCCTCTGTGCCTGCTGGGTGTGGGCTCTGCTCGAGGGCCGTTTCTCCTCTAGATGGTGCAGCTGCCTTTGGGCACCACCGAGGCACTGCCAGACCCCAACCCTACGGCAGAACGGGGGGTGCAGCCAGCCCTGGGCTCTCCCCATGGCCCCTTCCCAGCGTCCTGGCAGGATGGGACGTGGCCGAGGGACACAGCCTGCCACGTGTCACCTGCCCCAGGCTCTGCGCCAGGTGCCTGTGGAGCAGCATCTCTCTGCCAGCCGTGGGCACCGTGGCACTGAGAGGATGAGAAATCCGTCTCCTGCTATTCCCGGCCTCTCTGTCCTTGGCAGAGCACGTCCTGGCAGTGCCCTGGGGAGATGCTGGCAGAGCGCAGCGGAAGGCGGGGGAGAGGGGACAGATGCCAGGGGTCACCCCGTGCCTTGCGGCAATCCGGCGGGTTCCGTTCACGCCGGGCACGGCCCGGGCCGGCCGGAGGAGCCGAAATGCCATCGTTGTCTCCCGTTCGAGCCCCCGGCCGCCTGCCATGCCCTGACTCATCCGCAGGACGGGAGGGATGCGGCTGCCAAAGCCGCGGGGCTGGGCAGGACAGCTCGGGTACACACAGAACCTCCGCTCCCACCTGCAGCTCAGCCTCTCCGCCCACCCCGTGGCAGCCAGGAGGACACACGCTGGGATGCTCTTCTCCTCCAGGACCTGTTCCCTGTAGGAGCCATCTCCTCGCTGCAGAGGGACATTTATGGCTTAGGGATTGCGTCAGGGCAGAGCTAGCTCGGCTGGGTTTGGCAGCCCCCCTGAGCCAGGAGGACACCACTGAGCCAGGCTGGTTGGATTTTGGGATCCTGCAGACAGGGGAATCCTGGGCAGCTCTGCCTGCGATACTCCCCACTTATTTAGCCTAAACCCAAATAAATATGAGCCTAATGATTTGAGTGAAACAATAGGAGACATTCCAGCACAAAGAAAGCTTTCCTCCTATTAAGCTTTGCTGGCAAGCTTTAGAGCCTGTATTTTAAATAAATGTTATGGGTGCATTTATAAACACACCATATGTTCTCCCGCAGATCTTTCTGGGAGCTGCTGCGGCGTGGCTCTGACTGGATCCCCTCCTCCCGGTGCCAGGGTGGGTTTTGATGCCCATGGAAGCAGGACCAGAGCCCTGTGCCCTCGTGAAGAAGCCACACAAGGGACTCTCCATGCCCCACAACACGGGTGAGTTTCTGGAAGTCTCCGCTGTGAACACGAGTTGCAAAAGAAACTCTTATTTTTGTTGGAGAGCTGAATAATTTGCTGATGACCTGCCCTGCATCCCTGCCACGATCCCCACCCCTCTTCCAGCTGCAGCATCAGCCTGTTTTTTGCCAAGCAGCCCCAAACCCGACGGCAGCAGGCTCTGGGATGGCTCAGTTCCCCCCGGCCGCTGTAGGTGGCACTCCGGCCCCGCCGCCCGCCCGGCTGCCAGAGCTGCGCTGGTGCTGGCAGGGAGTCAGGGGATGAGCTCTAAGTTTACAGCACATTTTCCCTTCTGACAGATTACTGCTTCATTTGTAAGAGGAGAACTTCTCATTAAGTACATTTTTGACATTTTGCTGAGGTGGGGTGGGGGGGAAGGAATAAAATCCTCGTGTAGCCGAGCGTGCCGGAGCGTGAGCGCGGCTCCGGCTGCGAGGGTTTGGGGGCTGGGGTTGAGTTATTTTCTTTTTTTGCTTTGGCACCGAAGTCCCTTTTCATAATTATTCACTTCTGAGCACAACTGCTGCGGGTGGGAGACAAGCACATCCCAAAGAGAGCCCAGCTGAAAAGCCAGGAGGGCTCGGAAGTGGCAGCTCCCTGTTCCAGCAGCGCTCGGATTTCAGTGCTAATCCAATAAGGTTTGATTCGAGTGCGTTTTCAAGGCAAATCCAAACCTAAAGGTTCTTATCACTGCTCTGGGCACTGTGGGAGTGCCTGGGCATGCCAGGCTTTGGCTGCATTCAGGGCTTGGGGTCCCTGGTTCTGCCAGGGACCTGTGGCTGCATGTTGGGGACCTGGGGACATCCCCAGAGGGACCCAGCTTGCCTTGGGCAAAGCTCTGCTGTCACCAGGTTCCCTTTGTGACATGCCCTAAACGACAGAACAACAACTAATTTTAGTGTTAATTATGCAAGTCAGCCTTGATGGAAACTCAGGAGTGAGGTTATTATCGCTCTCTTTTTTTTTTCCCACTGTGTGGAATAGCCCTTTTGGAAAATCCTTCTTCTTGCAGAGCCACAAACATTTTTTCTTCTTGGG
This sequence comes from Falcunculus frontatus, assembly GCA_013398115.1. Lineage (NCBI taxonomy): Eukaryota > Metazoa > Chordata > Aves > Passeriformes > Falcunculus > Falcunculus frontatus. Next base: position 10,164 of record VZRV01000152.1, read on the forward strand.
TTTCTTTCAAGTGGAGAAAATGCTGAGCGAGGCTGTTGCCATAAGCTCCCAGGACATTTTCATTGATCCAAATCAAAGAGCAAGCATCAAAAAGCACCAGGTGACGTTATGGAGGCATTTTAATTATGAAAAGTGTTGCAAGCAGCTTAAAGAAAGCGAGTGCCTCACGAGAGGAAAAGCATTTCACTTTTTTTCCCTCAGAAAACACTTTTTCTCATTATCCAAGTGCTTAAACTGTTCGCTCCTCAGGGGCAAGGACCACGCTGGCCTTTCCCAGCTCACACTGAGCACAACAGCATCAACAAAATTGTGTTGGAGTGCCCTGAGATTTTTCTCTCCTGCACTAATTGCCACTCCAGCCCTGACTCTTCCCACCCCCTGTGCACACACAGCTATAAACTGCCTTGCTGCTGCTGCTTTGCCACCCCAGTGATGCCCAGTGCTCCTGCAAAGATCCCTGCTCCTGTTCAAGTGTTTTCTTCAAGAAACACTCCTGAAACAGCTTTGAAAAGCATTTGGAAACCTGGTTTTCCTTGTATCAACAGCGGCAGATGGAGATACCCTGTTCCTTTTGCTGCTCCCTCCCTGTCTGCCTTTCAAAGCTGGGATAAACCCTCGGCTACTGCTGGTTCAGACCCTTCCCTTCCATCTGCTGGACCCTGGGGACGTGGCCTGGGTGGTGGCACGGGCTGGAGGTGCAGCCCCAAGTGGCAACGGGCTCGGGGCTGGGATCCTCTCCAGGTGGTGATCCAGCTCTCCCTGGCACTGCCCGGTTGTGGCTCCCCTGTCTCAGAGGCTGCTGGCTCTGGGCAGAGATCAGATCTTTGTCCCCTGGGGAGTGACATGCTCTTGCCTGAGAAAATCAGATTACGGTGTCTTTTATCCCTGACAGCTCCAAGTGCTGCCACTCCTTGTTTTGGAGAAGGAGTCTTGTAAGACAGAGACAATCCTATTGATGCTTTTCCCTGTGAGATGATCTTAGGGCTGAGGGCTAAAAACACCCATGAGGAGCTGCTTTAAGACCTGGCCACCCTCTCACCCCCAGGCCATCACTGCAGACGTGAGGAGGGGACAAAAAGGACCTGTTTGCCCCCCCAAGGAGAAACTTGGGAGACTCAAATGTGGCTGTTACACCCCGAGAGAGGCTGAGTGGGCCCAGGGAAGGGTGTCAGGGTTTCTCTGGCGAGGGAGGGATGCACTCAGCTCCCGGCAGATGGTACTCCCGTCTCCCTGCACTTGATGGGATGGTGGGAGAAGTTATTATGAAAGACTGCTGTGACATTCACAGCACAGATCTGCCAACTGGTGTCTCGGGGAGATGGAGGGAGCACATTGCATGCTGCATAAATTGGTGCAGAGATATATCTGGTGCTGTGCTTTGTGGCAGGGTGGGAAGGAGCCTTCTGCTGGCAGGGGAATGGGGTGTCCAGCCAGAGCCCTGCTCAGGGCTGCCACTGAGACCCCACAGAGGCACTTGGTGTTCCTGCAGGGGCCTTTTTGCCACGGGGATGTTTGTAATTTCTAGAAACTGGTCCTTCTGTGACAGTGTCTCAGAGCAATGCAGTGCTCCCCACAAAGTGTCCCCCCCAGTGTCCCCTCCCAGTGTCCCCCCCCAGTTTTCAGCTGCATGGGCCATTGCAGATGCCCTGTCCCAGCTGTGGCTGAAAGTTCTGTGGAGCCACGTGGACTCTCCATCCTTTGGGCCCATCCTGGAGGAGCAAGGGCTGCCTGTCCCTCACCACCTGCCCTGCAGGCTGGGTCAGAAGGGAGCTGTGCTCTTGCTTCCTCTGTGTCCTGGAGTTATCCTTTCTGCTTTTTGGACAGAAAGCAAACCAAAACTCAGACAATCCCAGCCCCAGCTCAGATTTAAGTGGGATTAATTTCCCTGCTTTTTCCATCCCTTTGCTTTCAGGGTCAGTTCCCCTCCACAGCTCGGACAGCAGAGCAGAAGCCCCACAACAATCCTCCTTTTTTTTGTGTGTTTGCTACTTGTTAATTATTTCATTAGCTCCCTCTGCATCTTGGACAGGGGTTTAATTTTCCATGGCAACTGTATCCACGAGATCTCCCCACTCAGGAACCCACGCTGTGGGGTGCTGGGGGGCTCTAAGCAGCCAAATCCCCCATCCTACAAATAAAAGCGAGCACCAGCAAGTTGTGCCCTCGGGGGAACTTTTCCCACTAGCCCAGCAGCAGCAGGAGGATCCATCCCTGAGCTGCCCATGGGCTCTGTGGGGCAGAGATGTTCCCAGCTGGATGGGTGCCTTCCCCTGTGGTGTCTCGGCAGCTGGGAAGCATCAGCCTGGGAGGAGAAACTCAGCCTGGGAGGAGGAACTCAGCCTGGGAGGAGGAACTCAGCCTGTTCACACAAACAGCCAACAAAAACGAACGCCCACCAGGACGACTTTCATACCTACAAATTATCTCTGCTGTGGAGCTGCGATTAAACAAACCCTGCCACCACCACAGCAGAGGAACAGCAGGGAAACCTGAGCAGCTCCCACCCCTCGGTGCCTCCTGTCCCTGTCCTTGTCACTGGGCAGCTCCCCTGGACCCAAACTCTTTGTTCTTCCTCCAGGAGGGTGCTGCTGACCCCTCCAAGCACAGCAAGAGGGGCTGTGCATGGCCTGGGCTCGTGTGTTTGATGCTCCAGGAGGTTTTCTGAGGGGGATTGGGAAGGAATTGATCTCACAGGTTGTAATTTCCTAAATCTACAGCCACGAAGTGGGATGTGAAAGGGCTCAATCCTGTCCTCACTGGCTTGAGGAAGGACACAGAGAAAAAACAACTCAGCACCTGCATCTGGGGCTGATTTCTAACCCAGTTTTCTATCCCAGCAGGAAAATCCCGATTTCTGGCCATTCACTGAGATCTCCTGAGTGGTGGCATCCACTGTCCCAGGGTACCCAAAATAGCTCCCTGCTCCAAAACCCCAGTGGAGGAGATGGGGATGGGGCTCTCAGTGGAGGGGCTGGGGAAGCTCAGGGGATCCTGGGACTCTGTGGGGTGGGATGTGAGCCTGGCTCCCTTGGGCTGCCCAGTCTGGTGAGGCAGAACCCCTCAAACTTCCCCTTGCCTTTTGATGGATCCTTTTCTCCCTCCTCAAACAACTGCAGTGTTAGGAGAGCCCCAGACACCCAAAATCAGCTCAGTGGGATGCTGGAGCAGAGGCGAACTCTCCCAGGGGCATTGCAGGGAAAGGGGGATTTGGGTCCAAACTCATTGCAGGCTTTTAGGAGGGAATAATTAGCTGCCTGTTTTTCACCAGGAGCTTCTCCTCCTCCCCGTCCTCTCGTGCCAGGACAATGTGTCATCACCAGAAGATGCAGCATCATTTCCATAACATGAAAAAATAAAATAGCTGCTATTCATCAGTGGGCTTTGTGCTAATAGCCCGTGCTCTTTAAAGTGGGAGCGTGGCCGGGGCTGTTCCTGCTTCCAGCTTGTGGGATAAAGGATCTCTGTGCAATCCTATAATAACCTCTTTCATCTGACACCCTCAAAGTGCTTTTGGACATAAATTAATTAGGCCTCACAACACCCTGTTGGGTTCAAGCTCACCCAGGGGTTTTCATCGTGTGTTCAAACAATTCATCCCATCTTTGTGGCGCTGGTTTTCGGCTGCCCAAGGGTCACGGCCGGCTGGGGGGGTGAGCAATTATTTCTGGGAATCCTGGCAGGGCTGGGCTGCCCTCGGGGTTAATCATGGAATCATGGAATGATTTGGGTTGGAAGGGACCTTAAAAACCATCCAGTGCCACCCCTGCCATGGGCAGGGACACCTTCCACTATCCCAGGGTGCTCCAAGCCTCCTCCAACCTGGCCTTGGACACTTCCAGGGATGGGGCAGCCATAGCTTCTCTGTGCCAGGGCTTCCCCACCCTCACAGGGAAGGATTTCTCCCCAATATCCCATCTAAACCTACTCTTTTTGAGGGGCTGGGCAGGCCCTTGCAGGATTTGGGCTGTGCAGGGATTTGCCATGTGCCTGCGAGAGGAGAGGGGGAGCAGGAGCTGCCCGTGTGGAGATTGTGATGCTGGGGATGTGGAGTGGCTCATCAGTAGCTTCAGAGTCCTAATTAGATCTCTTTAATGAGCACCCACACCATCATCAGGGGTTCCTCTGGGGCTAAGAGGTGGTCCAGGCTTTTTTAATTACTCCTGACTCTTAATTTTCTTGTCTATGCTGATCCTTGTAGTTCCCCTTCCTCCCTTGCCGCAGAGAACTCATTACCAGGAAACACTTCCTCTTCCTCTCCGCTCCTTGCACAAGTTTTTTCCTTCTTTTTTCCCCCCATATCTCACAGAAAGAGGTGGAGCAGGCAGAATCTGCCCTCCTGCAACACCCAAAACCAGGGAGTTAGGTCGGGAGGGTTGAGCTTTCCAGAGGAAACACGGGAAGGTGGTTGGGATGGAGACCCCATCTCCCACTCCCACAGGGAGCCAAGGAGACATCAGCAGCGCCAGGGGCAGATTCCCTGCAGGCACCGGCTGTGCTCAGTCCTCTCCCAGCACAGGGGACAGCCACACCTCACCCAGGAGCTTCCTGCACCTCTCCGGTGTGGGAATTGCCTTGGGATGCTCCCTAAACTCTTCACTGCTCAGCACCCCATTAAGGGAAGCGGCGAGAGTTACCCCAAACACCCTTTTCCCCATCCCCTCCTCCGTGCGGGGACAGGCAGGTCTGGCTCACCAGCACAAGCGTCTCAGAGCGGTTTTTATTCCATTTTTGGATTTTCCTGACCAGGGAGGGGGCACTGCCGCAGATATGAAAGCCCGGAGGCGCTTCAGAAGGAAGGAGGAGAGGAGGAGGCTGCGTGCTGCGAGAGGCAGCCCCGGCTCTTAGCGCTGCCCCGGCCGCCTTTGAACGCGGCCAGCGAAGGCGTTTGATCTCCAGCCGAGCCCTCGGTGTCTCTGTCATCGGGGTCAGACCTCTCCTGCCCGGGGAGCCTCCTCTCGGGAAGCTTTTCCCCAAGAAAAGGCTTTAAACTCTCCTCCTGCGGGCTGATCTTCGCACTGGGAAGGGGGGGGAAAAAACCTTTGGGGGGCATTTCTGCTGCCGGGGTGAGAGGACAGAGGATTTCTTCCCCCAGCAGGAGGGGCTGGGGGGATCTCTGTGCCCCCAAACTGGGTCCTTGCAGGGCACTGAGAGGGTTTGGCTGTGTCCTGGCAGGGCAGTGATGATTCCAGTGGCCCCATCCTAAAGAAAAGGAGCAAGCCAGCCCCAGGGTCAGAGCCTGCTGTGGGTGGTTGGGGAAACTGAGGCACAGAGCTGCCCTGAGCCTTGCAAAGCTCTTCACTTAAGCACGGGTTTAAGTTAAGCTGGAGCCTGGGGTTCCACACCTGAGCCGTCCTCTGACGTTTTCCACAGGTTTGGTTTTTTTTTTTTTTTTCCCCTTGACTGAAGCAAAAAGGGTTTTCAAAAGCAGGACTCGGGCCTTGAAGTGACACGTAATTGAAGGCGGTAATTAAAGGCACAGCCGAGCGCTGAGTGAGAAAAAGGGAGAAATAAAGGAAAAGTGCCGGTTGCAATTTTACAATTTAATTAGGTTCTCTTGCTGTCGTAGCGGGGAGGTGGCAGGCAGACCCTGGGGGCACACGAGACTTTCTGATGTTTCTGGGATCCAGCTTTCCCAAGGAAAACTGCGCAGCTCCGCCGCACATTAAAAGGCAGAGATTAGCAAAAGCCCTATTTTAATATAATTTTCCCACCCCCTCCCTGAGAACGGGGGAGCTTCTTGAAGCAGAAACTTTCAATAATTAAAAAAGCAAAAAAAGGAAAAAAAAAAAGTATTGATATGGAAAGTGTATGAAAATAGATCTCTGCTGACTTGCCCACTCTGAGATATCATTGCCTGGCAATATTTTTGGTTTCTCTAATAAGAGAGCTCCGGTTGGTGGCTTTGGCAGCGCTGGGAGGTGGAAAACATGGATTTGAGGGCAGGATTGTGCGTCCCAAAAGCCACCTGGGCAGTGGGTCGAGGTTGAGGGGTCAGTGCCAGCTTTGCAGCAGGACTTTGGGGTGGCAGCTTGGCTTTTGTGGGGCACAGCCTGGGGAGAGCAGGACCCTTGGCAGAGCTGTGCTTTGGCATGGGAGTGTTCTCGCTTGTATAAATTATATAAATCATCCCCCTGGATGAGGGAGTGTGCACATAAATATGTAGATTTAGGCTCCAGCCCTCATGACTTATTCACCAGCAGCATCATATTGTTTCTAAGTTTGGAGCGGTTCCTGGAAACTGTTCGTTCTTCAAATTAAAAAAAGATCGATGGGCGCTGCTGCCGTGTGCTCCTGGCAGCGCTGCCGTGCCTGGGCACGGGCTGGGCAGCAGCAGGTGCCTCCCACAAGCCTGGATCCATCCAGGGGCTCACACCCATCCCAGGAAGGGAAAGGGGAACTGTCTGGATGTGGAGTGGGAGTGAGAGTCCTGCCCTGGCTGTGTTCTTCCTTTCACAAGGTATGGACTCTTCCGCCCTAAACCTCCAGCTTGCAAAGGAACAAGGGGAAATCTTCACTTTTGCAGCAGTTTTCCTCCACCTGAAGCACCCTTGGGGTGACCCAGGAGCTTTTGCCACATCCCCCTGCCTGCCTGATGCTTGGGCTGCTGTGGGGTCCCAGTGATGCTTCAGACTGAAGGAGTGGGTTTGGATTAGGAAGGAATTCTTGGCTGTGAGGGTGGGGAGGCCCTGGCACAGGGTGCCCAGAGAAGCTGTGGCTGCCCCTGGATCCCTGGAAGTGTTGAAGGCCAGGCTGGATGGGGCTTGGAGCACCCTGGAGTAGTGGAAGTTGTCCCTGCCCATGGCAGGGGCTGGAACAAGATGAATTTTAGCGTCCTTCCAACCCAAATAGTGATTCCATAATTCCACACAGTTCCCACCTCCCTGCCCTCCACCCCAGCCTCTCACTGCCAAACTCAGCTCTGATTTTCCTACATTTTCCTGAGACTGGGACACTCAGGGACAGCGGGAGCAGCGTCCAGCCCACAAACGAGGTGGTGTCACCCGGGATGGATGGATGGATGGGAATCCTCTTGGCTGCTCCTGCTGCTCGGGACCATTGCCCAGGAAACGAGCTGCCCCCAGCAGGTTTAACAACAGCAGTTGTGGCACATCCCAGAATATCCTGCTTAATGGACTCCGTCAAGTCAGTATTGTCCTAAATGGTTCTGAGCAAGGAGCAGGGAGGCAGTAACAATGCAGACATGCCATTTTCCAAGGAATTATGCCTGGCCGGGATTTATCGGAGAGCTCAAATTGCTGTTAATAAAACACAGTTTTGCTGGCGTGAGGGAAATTGGTTTTTGCAGAGGCTGGAGGGATCCAAGTAGAATATTCCGGGTGTCATCTCCAGCGCAGCAGGAAAATGAGCTCCCTGCTTTTGGCAAGCGAGGTTGGATCCTTCACCCTCTTAGAAAGGAGATCCTGAAAGGGCTTCCCCTCCTGGGTTACTGCTGGCTCCCTGAAATCCCTCAATTCCTTCACGCTCCCCTTTGCCAGCCCTTAAAGCTGCGTTGTATCTTTTCAATGTATTTTAAATTTCTTTCCATTCCTGAGAAGTTCTCCTGTCCACAGCCCCTTCCAAGCCTGCCTGGTTTCCTCCCAGATTTCTTTCCTCACAGCTCTGTGCTGCTTTCCTGAGCAGGGAGAGCCCCAGCCCCTTGTTTTAAAGCACAAATAAACACAAATAAACTCCCCATCCTGTAATTCCTCCACCGCATCTCTGTTCTTTTCCTCATCTTGTGCATTCAAGGGAGCGGATGCTCGGGAAAAATGCCGCAATTTAATTTGGGAATCATTCCGCTCAGAGAAACTGCAGAGGAGGAGAGTGGAGATCTCTGGCATCAATAAATCACGGCATGTTGGGAATTCACAGCTCTGCACATCGCCTGGCTGTGGCAGGGGGTGTGGGCATCCCTCAGCCCCGGCCCATCTGCAGCAGGGCCCTCGCATGGAGATGTGAAATGGGGGATTCGTGTTTATTTGGTTGGTTTGTTTGAGAGGCAAACATTTGCTGATGTGTTCCTGGCAAATCTGGGATGTTAATTACTGGGGAGCAGAGCACGGGAGGGCTGGAATCCACTCCTCACCTCGCCAGGTCCCTGCTCTCACAGCTGCTGATTTGATATTGGAGCCCATATCCACAGGAGCTTTGGGAATTCCCATCCCAGCAGGTTCCAGGCTCTGTTTCCAACCCCAACCCTTCTGTGGGACTTTCTGCTGCCCTCAGGTCCAGCTGGGATCACGGGAAGCCCAAGGCACTGAGCCTTCCTGAGATTTCCTGCTTCCCTCAAAGGATGAGCTTTCCCCAGGAAGGAACAGGGTGGGCTCAGAGAGTGACTGGGGACCCCAGGACCTGCTTCCACCTCCCCTCCCGAGGGTGTTGGAGCAGCAATCAACCCATTTGCAGGGGGATTGCTGGAAAAATTTCCAAGCAGAGGAAAAACCCCATTTTCCCTCCCTTCCTGGTGGAGATGAAACCGGAGATGGAGCCGCTCCGGAGAGCCGAGCCGCCCTCCCCGCTGCCGCCGGAATAACAATGACTGCGAGAGATAATTAGCTGAGCTTCTCCAATCCTGACAATTAATTGAACCCCTCCAACCCCGATAATTAACTCGAGCCCCTCCAACCTCGATAATTAACCGAGTTCCTGCAAACCCAATAATCAGCCCAGCCTCTCCAACCCTGCTCAATAACCGAGCCCCTCCAAGCCTGGTGTTCAGCCCAGCCCCTCCAAGCCTGCTCAGGGCTGTGCTGCTCCATCCTCATCCAAGGGGGATGCTGGAGAGGGTCCCAAGGAGCTACTGTCCTGTTCCCATGGCTCTGCCCACGCCCAGGGCTGAGCTCCTTCCCCCAAAATCATCCCAGCCCAGGAGCAGCAGTTTCTTCCCTGAACTGGAGGACATTAGCGAAGTCATGAGAGGATTGCAGGGAATTTTTCTCCCTGATTATTCATGTCTAACAAGAACTGGCAGCTTTTTTATTTTCTGCTCTCCCAGGCTTTTCCAGAGGCTTTTCCCCCCTCACCCTGCAAGGGTTTTCAGCAGGTTGCTTAAGTTTTATTGCTTTGATCCCATAATGTGCTGTTATGCAACGAGACAAGCTCTTCCCGTCACTTCCCTGGCTCCAGCCAGGCCTTTTGCTGTAATAGGCACAGCACTGCCTTGAAATATTAACGAGTTTTACCTTAATTACCTTTCAAGCTTCTCAGGGCTCTCTTCATTTCCCTTCTCACTCTCTTTTTAATATCAGCCACGAGCAGAGCCAGATGCCGGGTGAGGGTGGGATTTATCCCCCTCCTCTCCTCATCCCGTGCTTTGGATGCTGCCAGGGTGAAGGAGGGACCTCAGGGGTCTGGGCAGCTCCGTGGGCACCGTGCAGCGTGGGGATTTTTTTACCTTATGGTTCAACATTTCCCCTTGGAATTTTGTTTTCTAGAAGGAAGAGAGCGCCCGACGCTTTTCCTGCATTTTGGATAAACGGGATGCCACGGGATGTCCCGTGTGCCACCCAGAGTCAGCCTCTCCACCCTCCCTGGCAGAGGAGACTTTTCCCCTGTCCCCACTGTGGCACTGGCAGAGGCAGCAGCTTCCTGCAGCACCTCCCCAGCTGTCCCCACGCTGTCACGGCTGTTGGTGGCACTTAAATTCCTGCAAACATTTATTAGATAAGTGCATTGGGGCAGCAGCAGAGCGACGGCATCTCCGAGGCACTGCTGCAGCTAATTGCCTGATTCATCCCCAATTCCTCATCAAGAGGAGCCCTGACCCTGCTGGGGATGGAGCTGGGGCTCAGGGGACAGAGGGGGGAGGACAGGGGGGTGGGGATGGGTTTTATGACACACCTCAGCCCTGCAAACCCAGCTCCTTTTAAAGCCAGGCGGGGGGACTGCGTCGTTCCTCATTTATTAACGTCCTTTTTGGTTTAGTAACACACATCCAGCCGTGGAATTCGGCACGGAGCATGGGAAAGTAGGGCAAGGGAGACACTAATAGCTCCCAACAAGGAGGCTGATTCATGGCTCTCTGCTGCAAAAGCCCCGTTTAGCTCCCCAAAGCCTAATTTTACGTTCGCTGTCGTGTTCCATCAGCCCCACGGAAGGGGGCTGGGTGCTGGGGATGGTGGGATGCAGGCACCTGGTGGGATGGAGGGAGCAGTGGGATGTGGCACCCAGTGGGATGCTCTGCCTCTCTCCTGGCCTGTCCCCACGGCTGATGTGTTTTATCAGGTTTCTCACCATGTTTTACCAGCATTTTCCCATCCATCAGTGGGACCAGGGCTGGCAGGAAGGATGGCATCTTTTCCAGGATCCACTGTGGGCTCAGAGCTGGGGAGAGCAGCAGCTCAGATGTGTTGGTGTCTCCCTTTTTGGTGACTTTGGTGACAATGACAACTCCAGCCGTGGCTGATTCCCCAGGGGTTGTCACCCCCAAAGCTGCTCCTGCAGCTCCTGCTGCACCGGGCAAAGCCAGCTTCTGCAGCAGAGAGCAGGGCTGGGATTGTGTTATTGATGCCTCCTGCAGCCACCTAGAAACAGAGACTAGACAAGAGTAAGGGAATAAAGACAGGTATTTATTTGAAGGGCCTTCAAGGTACACCCTGGGGGAGCCAGAGGCTACTTCCAAAAATTGGACCCCAAGATGGACCCCAGGTCATGAGTTCTTCACACTTTTATAGGTTTGGATCATTTGCATATCAGGGTTCATTCTCCAATTAAAGCCCCAGTTTTAGCGATGTAACTCCCCTCAGCTTGCCCCCCTTAGAATCTTTAGTTTACACATTTTGGGCCTAAAAACAGCCTGGTTGTCCTTGAAGGCAAAGCCTGGAGAGGCTTTGTTATGTCTGCCCAGTACGAGAGAGCAGGAATTACAGGCTCCAAGGAACTTCAGAGTTACACTCTAAGTAGTACAGAGTTTAAAAATATAAAAGTTAAAACCTAAGGCATCATTATCAACACCACACAGAGCTGCAAACCCGAACCAGCCACTTTTTAAATGCTTTATTCCCTCTCCCACACAACCTGAGCATCTCCTCTGCTCAGACCTGCAGCTGCTCTGACGAGCTCTCACATGGTGGGAGAGAAAGGGGGGAAGGAGGGTGAGATCCCACGGGGAACTCGATGCTGGCAACTCGCAGCCCCATCTCCTAAACCCTTCCCCTGCACCCTCCAGCTCCTCAGGCCTTTCCCTTTGCACTTTTCTTGCTTTCCTGGATATTTTTCTCAGTAGCCAAGTGGCAGGTGGAGTTCCTGTATCCCGCCAGTACAATGGGCTGCCTCATCCTTACAAAATAAACCATAAATCCTGCTCTGAGGAGTCACCTCCTCAGCTTTTTCCGCTGCCACTTTTTCTTGATGCTTAATTTTTGGAGTGTTTGGGGGTTGTGAAAGTGGCCTCAGACCCTCCTTTTGCAGCTGCAAGGAAGCTCTAGTGGCCCCCAGCTCTGCTTTTCCCAAGAATGGGGTAGCAACAGTCCCTGATGGATTTTTCCTGGATCTCTCCTGGTGTGGAGCACCTTTTCCACCAGCAAATTTTGCTGTGGATGGATGGGCAGCCTCTAAGAGCACGCTGGATGTGTGGCTCATTAATTACTCCTGTTATAGGGCTATTACAGCCCAGAAATTGCATTATTAAAAGGAAATCTTTGCAGATGCTTCAAATGCGCCGACCTATTCAATAGCTGACACTGGGTCATAATTAAAAGTAAAAAGTAGGGGCCAGAAGGGGACAAAAAATGGCAGATTCCCTGAATATGGTTAATGGAAACATTATTAACATTAGGAAATTGCATAGGAGAAATCACTGGCTCCTGGCCCGATTTAAATATGCATCAGGCTCCTGACGTGTGCCTATGGTGATTAACAGCATTAACAGAAAAAAATATTAAATTAAATCCACTGAGCTGCCTTTAATGGCTGTGTCTGGCTCCTTTGTTCCCTTCATTCCAGCAGGCAGGGTCAATCCCAGGATATTCCTGCCTCCAGGATGTGCATGGCACCGCTGGCACCCCAGAAGTTTTCCAGCCAAACTGAGAATCCAGAATAAAATTGGCGCTGCCCTCGGTGGATTTGCAGATCCTCCATGTGAACACAAACCTCTCCCAGATCCCTTTTGCACCCCAAAACAGCCTTTGGGGACTGCTTCCACTCTTTTTCTCAGCTCAAACTCACAGCTTTGCGTTGAGGTTTTTTTTTTTTTGCATTTTTCCATTTGCTGGGGGGCTGCTTCCCCTCTTTTTCTCAGCTCAAACTCCCAGCTTTGCGTTGAGGTTTTTTTTTTTTGCATTTTTCCATTTGCTCCTCATGGATGTCGCTGGGAATCAATCCGATGTCGGGCCCATTCGTCACCTAATATTTCTCAATAATTTATTATCAGCAGTTTAATCCTCCCGGGAGCTCCCTCCACATTAAAGCCTCTTGCTCAGTCAGGTCATGTCGCAGACTGGAAGCACTTCCAGCCCTTTGATTTGTTTGTGTTTTATGCTTTTGTTGGGAGAGCAGTAAAAGACATGGATTTTTTCCTCCCTCTTGGAATGAATTTATCATCTCGGTTGTTTCCTTTATTCTCTCCAATTGAACCATCGCTTTCTGGTGGCTCTCATCTCCCTCGCTGGAGGCTCTGTTCCATATGGATGCTGTGGGATGCAGTGGGATGGGAGTGCAGAGCAGGAATCAGCTGCCAGAGCATCCTCACCCCCTGCACGTGCTACTCCCCCTTATCCCTGAGATATTCCATGGGATAACAGCAGCTGGATGAGCCTCCCGCTCTGATCGAGCTGACTGACATCCCTCATTCCAACCAAACCCCAAATTTGGTTTAAGAAGTGGAAAAAGTGCCAAGCAGCTCAAAAGCTGGAGCGGGCTTGGAAAAGAGATTTATTTTCTGAGTATTGCAGCTCTCAAAATGAGAAAGCCCCCAGTTTTCAGCCTAAGAAGGGAGATGTCTCAGCCCCTCTGCTCCCTCTGGAGCAGCACCAGCAGCAGGGCCAGGCTCTGTGCTGGATTTCAGGGCAGAAACCAGCTCATCTCAGCACACCTTGGTGTCTCCATCCCATTTCTCCTCCCAGAGTTTGGGTGGATTTAGGGCAGCTCATCCCTGGAAATGTGGCGCCACTGCCAAGGTTTCTGCAAGGCTGATTAAAACCATTCATGGAGAATAATATTAATTGAATGGAGAATGATATTAATTAACACTTTCACCCTCTCCCTAGGAGGAATCAGGCTGGACGTGCTGCTCTGCCTCGTTCCTCGGAGCACTTTTCAATCCTAAAACCAGCCCGTGGCAGCTGCTGCATCTTTGGGCAGGGAAGTGCCACTGGTGGTGGCACCAGTGCCCAGCTCAGTGTCCCAGGTGCCAGCCAGGCTGGGACAGTCAGGCTGCAGCCCCTGGAAGCTTTGGGAATGCAGAGATTTCGGCACTCCCCAAATCCCAGGCATGGTTTTCCAGGCACAAAGCAAATCCTTGCAGGAAAAGACAAAACCTTGTCCCTTGTACCTGCTCTGGAAAGGGCCTTTACAGCTCTGGGAAGGAATTTCTTTACCCAAGGGCTGAACAAAAGGGTCACTAACAGGTAAATCCCAGTGAATTCCAGGCAGGAGCTCTTCATTCTCCAGGAAGGAATTTCTTTACCCAGGGGCTGAAAAAAAGGGTCACTAACATGTAAATCCTGGTGAATTCCAGGCAGGAACTCTTCATTCTCCAGGAAGGAATTTCTTTACCCAGAGACTGAACAAAAGGGTCATTAAGAGGGAAATCCTGGTGAATTCCAGGCTCAACCCCAGGCACAGCCAGGGCTGGTGGCACTGGCAGGGTACACGGTGCCACCCTGGGTTTGTCACGCTGCTGGATGGAGGAGGGAGAGACTCAACAGCATCCAGAAAACTCAGGAAAAACTTTGGAGCAGCAGCAGAGCGCTGCACCCACCCCATCTTTGCACCCCGGAGAGGAGCAGCAGCTTGAGGCAGAAATAGGGACAGAGAGCTGGAGATTTCCATATGAAATATTGAGATTTTTGCTCGCTGGAGTGGAAGGCAGAGCCGATGTGGCTCCTGAATAAATCATTGGCGCTGACACATGTGCCTGCCCGCAATGACGTCTGCGAGGGGAGAGCGTGGGACTCGGCAAGAGGAAAAATAAAGTGGAACGAAACAAAATATAGGGCACTTTCCCCCCCTAAGAGCTTAATTAGCTCGTCTCAACCTCCTCGAGCATGGCAGCAGAAATCTGCTCCCTTTTTTTGTGTCTCATCAGCCCGTCCATCCTGCCCTGCTCCTGCTCTGCCCAACTGGAGCGTGCCTTGGAAAACACAGAACTCTGTTAAAATTTCATGGTCTCTGCTTATCCGGTCGCCTGTCAGGAGGAATGCTGGAGTCTGGGGAATGTGGTGCCTCCCCTGAACTGGAGGAAAGCTGGAAGAGATGACACAACAGAGAACCCCACGCTTGATTCAAGAAATGCTCTAAAAACCTCATTGGGGCCTTTCAGAACTTACAAAAAGCTGATTTAAAAAGATGCAGAGAGACTTTTTGCACAGGCAGGTGATGCCAGGACAAGTGGGGAAGCAGATCTGTGTACTGGAGGATGATGTAAAACTTGAGGAGTCCAAGGGATGCTAATCCCAGTGAAAGGGAGCTGCGCCCTCGTTAGGAATCAGATGTTTCCCAGGGTGTTAATTCTTGTCTAATTAAGAGCTGCAGAGATCCACAGAGAGCTGGTTTCAGCTGGTTCGCAGCCCTCCCTGGAAATCGTGTTTTTCCAACATCTCCAGCTTCGTCCTCAGCAAATGTCTCTGGAGTTAAATCCTCCAGACAGACGTAGGTTTTTAAAAAATGCATCGGGAGTGCATCAGCAGCACCGTCGGATGAGCAGGAAAGTAGGACAGGCACAGGGAGTGCCAGCGCTTCCTTCCTGCTGTCCCTGGGCACCTGGGGCTGTGGGGACATCCTGCATCCCCTGAGCCATCCCGTGCCATCCACATCCCACCTCAAATCCAGCCCTGGGGAGTGATTCCCTCTCCCAAACTATTCTTTGAATATTGGGATCTTTTAACCGGGATCTTAAGTGACAGGGTGTTAAAAAGTGGCCTGCAGGAGGGAGCTGTGCCCATGAGTGTCCCCAGCATTCCCAGGATTGAGAAGTATCAATCCAAATCCAAAGGGAAATCCGTGTTGTCGTTTTTTCGCTCCTCTCTCTAATGAATCCCCTGCTGGGATGTCCCTGTCCCTCCCTGCTCTGCCACAGGACACGGCTCCTGAGGCATGCCAGGGTTCATTCCTGGCATTCCCTGCCCAGGGCTCCTCTGATCGCCAGGATTAAGAGGCTCTGGATGGAGTGTTGTGACAGGAAGCAATTATATGCAAATAAGGAGCTGCGCAAGTGTGAGTAAACATTAGGGGTTGTTTTTTCCTGTTGAACCTCCGTGATTTAAAAGCCATTAAGGGCGCAGCCAGCGCACTTTGTCAGCAGTTTCCCGGTGCTCCGGCAGCTCTCACATCCTTCCCTTCCCACGGCTGTGCCTCGGAGAGCATCGGGAGCTTCCAGAGGTCGGGGATGAGATGAGCTGGTGATGCAGGGCACTGCGTGGTGCCCCAAATCCTCGGGCGTGTGCATCCTGGGCATCCTTGGGCAGATTTCCCTGTCAGGCTCATCCCCTGCATCACTCTCTACAACTTCTTGAGAGGTGGTTGTAGTGAGGTGGGGGTTGGTCTCTTTTTCCAGGCAACAGCTGGCAGAGCAAGAGGACACAGCCTTAAATTGCACCAAGGAAAATATAAGTTG
>VZRV01000152.1:27983-65015 GCA_013398115.1 Falcunculus frontatus
CCCCCCCCTTTCCCACCCTTTTCCACCATTTCCCACCCATTCCCAGCCATTCCCAGCCATTTCCAGTCATTCCCAGCCATTCCCAGCATTTCCAGTGGTTTTGGGGAGAGGGAAGGGGAACTGCTCCTTTCCTAGGCTGTGCCCTGCCAGCCTCGGGCTCACCCCACAGGGGGACACCATGAGGTGTCCCCCCACAGCATCCTCAGTGGACACAAATCCAGGGAAACCTGTGGATCCATCCCCATGGGCTGTGCCCAAGGAGGCTCTGGAGGGAGCAAATGGGTCCCTCACCCCACAGCGGTGAAAATGCTGCTTGTTAGCATTAATAAATGTAAAACAAATAAATAAAATAATAAAATAAATAAAATAATAAAATAAATAAAATAAATGAATACAAAAATATCAAATTAATGCCCAGGAAAAATGCATCACAAGGCTGGCAACTCCCCCAGGTCTTGCTGTAAAGAACTGGAGCATCCAAATGAGGCTCCCCCAAAGCCACCTCCATTCCAGAGGAAGGAGGGAAGAAGGCAGAGGGAGGATGAGGAAGCACGAGGATGTTCATCACTCCTGCAGCTGCTCCCCTTCCCTCCCCATCAGCCCTGATCCATCGGATCCATCCACTGCCTAAGAAAAATCCCCTGCCGCTCTCTGCAGACAGGAGGCAATTTCCGAGTCCCAGCGATTCCCAAGAAAAGTGATGCTGGCTGTGCCCTAATGGAAAGGCAGCCGGTTTTATAGCAGAATGCAAATGAAAAGGTATAAATAAACAATCACTCACAAATAAGTGCTTGCCTTTAATGAATATTTCATACACAAAAGGAGTCATTGACATTTTGCTGGATTGCTTCAATTAGCTCTTGAGCCTCGTGTTCATGCAAATAATAAGCTTGCTTTTCATAATGCTTTGTTAATCTGCTTCATAGTGTGAATTTATACAGTAATATATCACCCAGACCTCCTGCTGGAGCCTTTATTGGATATAAATGACTTGGTAATTGCTATTGATCATTAAAGGAGTGTGGTGTTATTTTGGAATTACAATGTGGGGGATCTTTGCAAGACTGAAGGATCTGGCTGCTTGGGCTGGTTTATATTCAGGGCAGTGACTAATGGGTCCTTGGGAGGAAAAACCAAAGTGTGCCAAGATTGAGGCTGGGGAAAAACACTGCCGGAGTCATTGCTGCCTCCCCGTCATCAAACGTTGCCGGCGACATATTCAGAATATATCTCAGCCTATTCCATTCCACGCATCGATCTCCATTCCAACTCCAACTTTGCTAAGATCTGCCAGGAAAATATTATGGCTGGCAGGGGAATGCAGCAGAGGGCTGGATCTGGAGTGCAAACACGGCCACGCTCTGTGACAGCTGTGGTGGCCCTGGGCAGGTCTCTGTGCGTGGTGACCCTGTCAGGGTGGGCAGGGATGAAGCCACCAGGGCCCTTCCCAAGGCTCCCACCACAACCTCAGGAGGCTGCAGGTCTTTAATCTGGGCTTGCTGTTCTGCTGCTGGCTGTGAGTAATTAAAGGAAGTGTTTTACAGCCACCCTGCTGCAGTGTTGGGTGTATTGATCCCAGCTCCACGTCCTGACGTCAGGGCAGCGGGAAGGGTTCTGCTTTGCCAGCAGGGAATTCAGGCTGAGCCTCCTCCTCTCCATCACTTGCTGGTTGTCTTCCAGCTCCCAACATTAAAACCTCGTCACTCTGAAGCAGAGAAGGCTGAGGTTGCACTTTAGATTTATATTTTTCATTTAGAAAACCCCTTTTTTTTTGTTCATTGCTTTTGGCTTTTCTTCCAAACTGTTTTCCCTCTGATCCTATTTTCCTTCACCTGGAAGATCCATCCTTGACTTGCTCAACTTCATTCAGTGCTGGCTCCTGCCTTGCTCAGAGCACAGAGGAGCTGGGAAATCTCTGCTTCTCCAACATCCCAGGAGGGCACTCAAAATGTTCCCCCTCCATGGGATGGGAGATTTCAGCTGACTTTGCCATCCACATCCATCTGGAAAATGGTTGGGGGCATTAACTCCTCTGTGCCCCCAAGGGCTGTGCTGGGACTCACTTCGGGAACATCTTGAAAGGGCTCTGAGCTCCCTCTCTGGCTCTGTTTTTATTAAAATCCTCTCTGCGCGTTTTTCCCCTTCCAATTTATCGCGTTTCCCCCCGGAATGTGCTTTGATTTCTCAGCAATTTTGAAGTCCTCAGGCTTTGCCTGGAAGGTAATTTATACCCGTTTGTGTTTTCCTGTGTACGTACATGTGCTGCAGTGCACTGGGAAGAAACACAAAGAGCAATTGACTGTGAAGGGGCTGGGATTGATGGAGTGCTGCTGGAGGAGCTGGGAGCTCGCTCTGATCCTGCCAGGACAAACTGCAAATCCCACCAGCTCCAGAGGGAGCTGGGCTGGAATCAGCCTGGGGAAGGGGTTCTCTGGCCAGGAAGGGCCACTTGGAGTGGTCACCAAAGCCTTTTGCAGCCCCAAAGGGCTAAGGCAGGTGGAAGTGTCCCCCCTTTGCTCCCTTTGCTGTGACCCCATGGCAAACCCTGCTTGCCCAGCTGGCACCCAGCAGCCTGGCACCCAGGAGAGGCTGTTCCCATTCCCAGCAGCCCAGCTCTGCTCCTTCCCCATCCCTGGGAACACTGGAGCGTGGTGCTGACGATGCTGAAACCTTCCCCGAGTCACCCCTGCACCCCCTGGGCTGTTCTGACGTGAACTTCTGCCCCACCAAAGCTGTTTGTTCCAGGGAATTTTATAAATGCAGATCTCTGGAGCTTTTTCATGCCAGCCACATCTCCCGAGGCTGGGTTTAATAAGGGCTGGGAGCGAGGGGTGAGCGGGTCAGCGCTCCGGGCGTGAGGAGCTGCCTGGGATTTAATGCCACCACGTCAATTTATGTCCCCTGGGAATGTGACCTCCCAGCCCCTCATGACTGGAACTATCTAAAAATGCTCCTCAGAGCAACCTTTTTTTTTCTTTTTAGCTGTGATTTAGCCCCGGGATTGCTGGCGGATCCTCGCCTGCCGCAATTCCAGCCCCTGGGATTTAACACTTCTTTCCCAGCCATGCCAGCTGGTTTTTCCTCTCCTGTTGCTGTGAGCTGTGTTCTCCAGCAGCTCAGGAAGGTGTGTGGAGCCAAGCACATGAGGTGATGCTCCAGGGCCTTAATTCTGCTCCTTCTCTGCCTTTTCTCTGCTCCAGATCAGAGCAGATCCTGCCCTGAAATGGGAAAAGCAAGGACAGAAAGAAGAACCCTCACCATGTGAAAATACAATTGTCACCTCCCCAAAATGGGAAGGGAGTGATGGGGAGGGCCAGGGCTGATCTGCATTTAAAAGAGGAGGAATCAGCAGAGGGAAGAGGAGAGGGGGAGATAAAAGGGAGTGGGGCCCGAATTTGAATATTGTTTTTTCCTTATGGCAATAACCATTTGAAAGCTGATTTACTGCCAAGAGAAACACAAAAGAGACCCCTTGGCACTGCCCCAAACTCTTCATTTATTCTCTTGGAGCAAGGAACGCTTATAAAAACTGAATAAAACCTCTAACAAGGCTGGTTAGGATTCTTTGAAAGACATCTCCATCAAAGCAGCAGGGTCAGCCTCACTCTCCCTGCCTCTCCTCCGACATCCATTCTCCCAAAATTCCCTTCTCAGGAGGGAGAGGGTGCAGGGTGAAACCCTCAGGGCTGTTCCTTTCCCAGCGGGAGCAGCCCTTTGGGAGGGAGATGTCCTCAAACTCAGGCTGTCCCCTCGAGGGGAGCCCTCAGGGAAACAGAAGGATCCAGCTGGCTGTGGGAGAGGCTTTGGGAAAATCCAGCTCATTCAGTGGAATTGGGGCTGGGGGATGGATGGGCAGGGAACAGGGATGGGGAGGTGGGTGCTGAGGGCATGGGGAGCAGTGTCTGTGGTCACCCCTCTCCCCCAGGGACACCCAGAGACTCCCCAATGCTTTTTTTGCTTTAAATTGGGGAGTTTCTGCAGCAGTTCTGGGGATGGAAACATCCACCAGAAAAAATAACTGGGCCATGAACTTCCCATTTGTTGATTATTTCTCTGTCTGTGAAGGATCCACACAAATATCCCTGCCCTGCTCCATCCTCCTCACTCTGAAAAGGGGAGAGGGGCTGGGGAAGGAGAGCACTTAACAGGGATAAATATTTTACATTTTTTAATTAAATATGAGAACCCCACTGGGGCTGGGAGCAGGACCATCCTGGAATGTGAATTATCAAGAACCCTTCATCCCAGATGTCCATTCTTTCCACTCCAGCCCCCAGCCATTTCAGGCAAATAAAGTGGAAGATAAATCCTGTGTCCCTCTGGAATAAACTGATGTTTTTTGGGGCAGCTGGTTCAATTTCCCACTGGATCCCCACCCCAGATCTGTTTTTTGGGGCAGCTTGGCTCTGCCCCAGCTGGGCTGTGGCACAGGCACTCAGAGAGGAGCCACTGCTGGAGGGGTTTCTATTCCAGTGCTTTTGGGAAGAGGTTTGGAGTGGGCACTGGAGGAGGCAGGAGCTCTGCACATCAACTGAGTGCTGCTTCCCGAGAGAAGATTAAATGGACACAATTGGCCAGGATTGACCTCGATGGATCTCTCTTGATTTATTCCAGCTGGGGAGCTGATCCAGCCGTGGCTGGGGTGGGCGTTATGCAATTCCTCGTCCTCAGGAACCTGGGCCATGGCTCCCAGTTGTGCTGAGCCCGTGCCAGGCACACAGAGCAAGTGCAGGTCATGATAAAGCAAAAATTCAGCCTAGAAATCATTTCTGCCCCTTGCACTCCGCTCTGAGGACAGTGTGTGAGTTAAACTGATCTCTGCAACCAGCTCAGCTTCGCCCTGGGGCTTCCTCGTGTGCAGGACTCAGCCAAAGCTCTTGGTCCATCCTGCTTTTCCAGGCTGGAGCCATCCCAGTGCCTGGCAGTGGTGCTGGGCATGGTGGGCTGTGAGAGCACAAAAGAGCAGAGCTGACTGCTGCCAGCCTGGTGCTGGGGGCACATTTCCCCAGTAAATCAAGGAATTTTGGTGAAAGCTGCATTTAATCCAAACCAAGGCTGTTCCAGAGTCAGAAAGCAAAGGCAGAGCTTTACAGAAAGCAAAGCCCCAAACTCCTAAATGAATCCAGGAGGGGCTGGTTGTGCTGAGGCCACACCACAAGCAGTGAGAAGCTCTCACCTCTCACTAATTTGGAAGCCAATCTCCCACTGATTAAGTCATACACGACAAAGGATGGCCACAACTGGACCCATGGATGCTGCAGGAATATCTGCATTTTCTCCAAGGAAATGTGTCACCTCCAGCAAGGAGCTGGAGTCTGGAGCAAAGCAAGGCCCTGGCAGGGAGCAGCCGAGCCTGAGTCACCATGGGATGTTTATAATTAGCCCATGTGGCAGCCTCCCATCCATTATCAGCCTCTTCCCTAATAGACTTCCCTAATAAGAGAGCCCTGAAGTGACCTCGCTGAGCAGCCCTCTCCTTCTAACTGGTTTTTTAATTGTGATTGATCTCTGAGGTGCTGCAGCTTTGTTCCACAGCTCCACTCGGTCGCGGGGAATTTGTTTCCTCCAGCCCTGACTTCAGAGCTGAGATTTCCTTTGAACGCTCCCAAGTACCAATTAATGACACATCTCCTGCTCCTCCTCAGCCTGAAGGGAGTGAAAATTCCCCGGGTGGGTCCAAGGTATAACTCGGTGCTTTAGCTGGGCAAATAAGCAGTTGGATGGTCCTGGAGCACAGCCAGCCCTGTCTGGGTCATACCCACGAAGATTTTGGGCACTGCTTTGATCTGGTCCTTCCTGGGCAGCTCTGGGGTTGTGGGTGCCCTCCCAAAGAGTGGTGATGGTGGGACAAAGCTTGTTACAGAAGCACGGTTTGGGTTGGGAGGTGATGTCTATGTAACTCAGATCACAACAACAAAGCGCTTATACAGCTTGCGTCATAAGATATCTATGTAACCTTAATATTAATATAACCCAAATCATTACTTTTATCAATAGAACTTGAAGAATATTAATATAACCTGATACCTATAACCTGATGCTTATAACCTGAATCATAACTTTTAATATCCATATAATCTAACATGAATAACTTCTTATACAATGTAATAGCTAGTATATAGTTAACTAGTTACTTATACGCAGAATAGAGAAAAAGAAAAGAGATAAAAAACTTACCAGGTGTACTTTAGAGATAAGTAAGTGTAGTACTAATGAGAAATTGGCAAGCCAAGCCAATTATCCACAAGACCAAGAATTTAGACTGATTAAGACCAGATAAACTAAAGGCCATCACAACTGCGCATGCCTCGAAGACAAAGTTGAAAAGTTCAAGTGTGAAGAAGACTTTAGAAGCCTTCATCAAAGACCCCCGAAGACCCCCGAATTGGGGAAGTGCATGCGCAGTGCAAAGAATTATCTAATAACCGTGAGATCATGTTATGTAAATTAGTTCCAGCGCATAGGTGATGATGCTGTAATGACATAGCAACATTAAGCAAATTTTTACTGTATAAATAAACCACCGCACTTGACAAAGGCGGGTGAGTTAGGAGGAGAAATCCCCCTCACCACCAGCGCTGCAATAAACAAATACCTGCTCTATAGACATCGGTCTATGGGGATTTATTTCCAGCCTATCTTTCGGGCATCAGAGGGACTTAAAATCCATCCATTCCCACCCCGTGCCATGGATCACTTCCACTCTCCCACGGTGCTCCAAGATTTGTTCAACCTTGGACACTTCCAGGGATCCAGGGGCAGCCACAGCTGCTCTGGGCACCCTGTACCAGGGCCTCACCTCCCTCACAGGGAAGAATTCCTTCCCAATATCCCACCTAACCCTGCCCTCTGGCAGTTTAAAGCTATTTCCTCTGCATTATTCCTGCTCATTTTTCCTACACCGCTCCTTTTCCATAGGTCATAAGCTCCCAACCCCCTCACACCCTGGCTGCCCGCTATAAAATGATGAGAACAGCTCAGACCCCTTCAGCTCCACCTCTGAATATTTACAGAGAGGAATTAAGCATCATTCCAAATAGTTTTTTCCCCCCTCCTGCATGGTGGAACACTTTTACGGAGAAGCTGAGCACTTTTAGGGATGCTCTGGAGCCAGGGATGGAGGCAATGCCTCTTCCATTTCTCCTCTCACACATCTGATTCAGCCTCGCTGCTGGAGCTGGGATGGGAGGAGGGAAGAGAATTCCCTGCAGGTGGATTTTCACAGAGAACTGCCAACAAATAAACAAACAGACTCTTTTGGAACGGTGAAAAAGGGGGTCACAGCTAAACGAGCTGTGAAGCAGCACATTCCCTTTGTGCAGCTGTGCGGGAGTGTTGATGTGCAGCAGCATTTCACACGCCAAACATTGCAATCACCCCCGCTTTTGTCGTTTTTTTGTGTGGGTGTGAATTTTCCAAAAGGTGATCAAGGAAAAAGAGCTCACGGGAGCTTGTGGGGAGCTCCCAATGCAGGGAGTGAAGCTGAGCTTGTCCCTGCACCATTGGAGCCATGCAGGTGATGATGGAACTCTCCCTGCGCCCAAAATAACCATCCTAAAGGAAAACTGGGGCTTTTCTTCCAAATAAAATGCAGCAGGATGATTTTTTCTGAAGGCATTTGCTCTGCTGGGCCTCGAAGGCCTCAGCCTTGGCCCTGCTGGGAGAGGCCACATCCAAGTTCAGACCTTCAGGTGATGCCATGATGTCTTTTGCTTTTTATATATATCCCCTNTCATTCCCACTTGCCACTGTCCGTCTCTCTCTTATTTCATGACAAAACAGCAAATTTGAGGAGGCATTTTTGGTCGGTGGCTGACCTGGCTGTGCCACAGGAACAGCACCCAGCTCATTCCCTGCCTCTGGAATCTCACGTTCCAAAGGGCTGCGAGTTCTGGTAGGAATTTTAATTGGATGCTAAAGCCAAGCCCCGAGGGAATGGTTTTATTTTTGGAGTATTGGCTGTTGGGTCAATACCTTCCTCATCCTGAGGAAGTCAGTGCAGGCGTGCAGCTGGACTTGTGAATGGGAATGATTTTCCATCCTGAGCTGGGTGGGAATTCTTTAGGGACCGTGTTTCCTGATGGATCTGCATCCCAAAGCCATCAGCTGAGCTCTTGAGAAGTTGCCTCACTCACTTCCATGAGAGAGGGAAGGAGGAGGGAGAGAGGAGAGAGGAGGAAGAGGAGGAAGGGTGAAGGCATTGGGAAAATAATCCAGAGTTCTCAACACTTTCCCCTGTAACTGCTTTGTAAATAAAAAGATGGGGGGGGTTTTGTTGGATCAGTGGAATTCCAGAAGTTTGGAAAATGCATCTGCCCTATGTAGAAAAGTCTGAAAGATCTGGTGACTCCAGATCCCTGAGTGGAAGGAATTGAGGAAGGAGAAAGAAAAATCTCCTTGGCTGCTCCAGGCATCCTGGAGCATTTACCACAGCTCATTGCCTGCACAGCACCCCCCAGTTAAAAAATCACTTTCTTTTCCATGGAAATCCGTGCTGGCTGCTGCGAAATAATCCCAGATGAAGCATCTACAGCGAGCACATTGTTATTAGCCCAGATGATTTGGCTTGCTCTCTTGCTTTCTGGTTTTTTATTCATGCTGGAGGCGAGCAAACCCATCCAGCTCCATTATGTATAATTTATTCTGGATTAGATCAAAGGAACAGTTTACAGGGGTGGTTTGAGCATTATTATGATTTTTTTTTTTTTTAGCTTTTTCCATATTTTATAAATATATATTTATTCTCCCTTCCCTTCCCCACACTCCCCATTGCCTTTGCTCATAAGCAAATTATAAATTATTCACCAGCCCGTACAAGACAAGTGTTCCTCAGGCCTGGAAATCAAATCATCCCCAGCAGCGACGTGGGATGGGAGCCCTGTGTTTTTGGGGAGTTTGTGGGATGCAGCTGGGACTAAGAAATCCCTTTTATAAGTGTTGAGGGACTTTTTGGGAGCATGGGCAGGCTGCAGAGGTGCTGTCAGCTCAGTAATGCCACCATTATGGGGACAGGTGACATCAATCCTACACCAATCCTACATGAGCTTTTGGTAAAAGCAAGGACTTAAAGCTTAGCCAGAGGGATCTATTGCCCCCTGGACATGATATTTCCCTCAAAAAGAGGGTGACACACACATCTCCTGGATTTGCTGTTGGAGGAGGGATGCTGGAACCCAGCCCATGCCCAGCATCACCCAGCACAAAGCCCAGCACCTCCGAGGCCTCAAACCCCTAAAATATTTGTTCCTGCAGCTGGTGCAGGGCGTTTAGTGCACTGCAAAGTCACTTTTAAGGCCTTGCAGAAGGGTGTGGTCTGGGCACGGGGCTCTGGAGCAGGCAGCAGGGTGCTGGTGCTGAGAAAAGCTGCTGCCAATTCAGCAGGAAGCTGATCAGGGAGGCATCTGCTGGCCTCAGCTCTCGGAATGTCCCCAGCACTGCAGCACCATCCTTCAGGATTATCCACCCAGACTGCCCAAGGGTTGGGGGTGATGCTGGGAGACCCAACCCCACAGAGCTGCAGGTGCTGGGGAATGTCCAGGAGCTGCTGCTCCATCACTGGGGGCTGTGGCTGGAGCATGGGGAGATCTCTGCAACTCCTCACCTGCTCCTTCAGCCCAGCACATCCCCCTGGCTGTGCTCCCACGGGAAGGATCAGACCCTTTCCCTGCTCCTGGGATGGATCTGTGTCCATCACACACCCCAGGAGCAGCACAGGGCTGTAATCCCAGATTTCCAGCCAGCAGGAGCCCCCATTGAGAGGCTGATCCACGGCGGAGCCAGGAAATGCTCTCTCAGGTGGGAAATGGGATGGGATCAGTTCCAATCAGCAAAGTGAACCCAGGCATTCCTTCTGTTATAAATAAAAGCGGGAAATCCGTGCTCAAATACGTAATATCGAAATATGTACTAAAGTTAAATTGTAACCAGTTTTAAAACAAGCAGAACTTACCTAGGGAAAAATTGTAACCTCGCCTAGGGAACAAATTTGCATTCCAAAAACAGAGCTACAGAGAATGACGACTAATCAAGAAAGCATTGGGCTGAATACATTTCCGAGAAGACCTCCTCGGCCACACCGATTAGATCATCTCCGAAGATCCCCTCTCAGCTCAGGTGCTAACGACCGGATCGAGAACCAAGATAAGGAACATCATGGACCATCAGATAACATCCCCTGGTGATGAGGGATCAATCAAGCCCAGGATGTGCTTTGTGCACCCCAGTTCCATGAATGGCAGAGTCCATGAATATGTTGATTGACAAAAATAATACCTAAGATCCGGACTTTATGGGCAAAAACTATAGATAGGCAAACTATTGGAGGTAGCTGTTGTGAACGGAGGGAGGTCTGATGCGATAGAGGTCAGACCTGTGTTCACCCAGTTCCAACCCCGGGCTTGGCACTGTCTCCTTTTCGATCGTGGCATTGTGTGTTCGAACTCTCGGACACGAAATAAAGTTTTATACTTTATCTTAAATTTGGCTTACCTATTTATTACACTTCCACAGCAGGTCAAGCTGCTCGGAGCAGCTCGGAGTGTTTCCTTGGGAAGGAGGGCTGGGATGGTGTTTCCCACAAATCCATCTCCCTGTGATTGGAGAATTCCCCTCTGGAAGGGCCAGGAGCCATTTATTCACCTCAGGGAAATCAGGATTGTGGTGGCTCTGCTGGGGCTGGGAAAATCGATGGAATAACTGGAAAAGTAGCCCAGAAAATCCTACCAGGAGCAGGTAAGGACAACTCCCAGCTCCGTCCCAGCCCCACCACAGGCTCGTTTTCAGGATCAGAAATGGGTCAGGATGCAGCAGAAACATCTGCCATTGATCCGTGCTGCAACAGCGCCAGCGAATAATTGTCTCTTTGAAAATCCATTATCACCTCCAGCCTCTTTTGAGCTGGAAGCTCTCGGAGCTGACAGGGGCTGTGCTTGGAGTGAGGATGGGAAATACGACACCATATGGCCGAGGCGTTCTCAGGCCCCTAAAGAAATACCATTTTTATGCATCTGCATTAATAACTGCTGCCCCTATTGTGGGCGTGCATGTGATTATTGCTTATTGACCCTCCTCCCTGGGCCCAGCACGGGCGGTTTGTGCCAGGTATCTGCTCTAAAAGGGTGTTTTAAAGGGAGAACCGAGTGTCTGAGACCTGCAGGAGATGATTTTGGCAGGGTCCCAGCTCGTGCTGGATGCTCGGTGGCACCGGGGGCAGCGCCTTGGCAGGGCCAGCCCCGGGCACATACAGGGAACAGTTTGCTTTCCTTTAATCTCTGCTCCTCTGTGCGTCCCCTTCTTCAAACACAGCCTGTTCTGGTTGTTTGGGCAGATCTGTCCCTCTGGAAGGACAGGTTGGGAGCAAACAGAGAGCTGGGGGATGTTGGGGACACGGGAGACCCCGAGCCAGCATCGCTGAGGGGTCAGGGGATGATGTGAGACTCCCCCTTTCTCCAACACCATTTTTAACTGCAAAAATGGCTTTTTTTCTCATTGAAATACATGAGCAGCCCGTGGTGGCAGAGGGAGGAAGGCTTTTCTGGGGAGACAGGACACATCCATCACACTCTGGCTTTTCCAGGAGGCACCTGAGGCACCTCTGGCTCATCCTGGGCTCATCCCCAGCCCTGCCCCCCTCACCCTCCCTCTCCCTTTACCCTCAGAAAATCCCATTGACTGAAACATCCTAAAAACCCCATTGAAAGGTTAAAATTGTCTCATTGACAATTCATCACTGCAGCAGGGACGGCTGTGGGGGGGGACACTGAACATTTCTGCAGTGTGGGGTTTAACGGGGTTGGATTTACAGCTGGACTTTTGGATCATTTCCTCTGTAACTCCTGGTGGATTTTGGGGGCCATCTCTCCTTGCTGCAGATGGGAATTTCCTCAGTTTTATTGCACTGGCAGTGGGCAGGAGAGCAGAACATGCTCGTGGGGCTCTGTTTGTTGAGCAGCTCTCCTCTTGCTGCCTGTTTTCCCCTTTACTGGATGATCTTCTCCACAAATATTCCTCTTTTTTTCCCTCACCTTGCAGCCAGCTCGGAGGCAGCTGTGACCACCCCACCTTCCAGCCCTGGGGCAATGCTAACAACCCGCTGCTGGCCATAATCAGGTGACTCAAAAAGCCCTCCAGAAAGGTGCTGGCCCTGCTCTAGGACAGGAAGATGTCACAGAGCTCTCTCTGACTCATTTCCACTCTGGAGAAAGGGATGTGAGGCAGTGAACAGCTTTGGGCTGATTGCCTGGGGCCAGAGCTGTGGGGAGCGCGCCAAGAAATCCTGAGAACCCAGAGCCAGCAGCCAGGTTCGTTTTTCCTGAAAAACCTTGATTTTCATGCTGTAGCTCCCTGCTGGTCCAGCAGCCCAGCTCCAGAGGGAGCAGGCAGGATCCCCTCGTGCTGCTGTGTTTGATGAGCATCATTCCAGGAGCTCTCTCCTGGTGGCATTTGGTGCCAGGGCCGAGCTCTGCCCGGCAGTAATTAACGGGGCCCTTCTCCCTGCTGAGCTCCACATTAGAGGGCCATCAATTATTGAAGCCTTGGATTCATTTCGGAGCTGCTGGATGACCAAAGGGACTGCTGAGAGTCCAGAAGTGGCTGTCAGCCTCTCATTAGGTATTTATTAAATGGAATTTAGCGCCCGTGCTCGCGTGGTGATGGAATCCCAGCGCTGGAGCAGCCCTGGAACAGAGCAGGATCAGCCCTTCTGGGAGGCTGTGGGGACAAGCTCTGGCCTCCATCCCACATCCCTCACTGTGTGGGATAACCAGAGGCTGCCCAAACCTCCCCGTGGTGCTCTCAGGTGATTTTTTTGGGAAGGTTGGAGCAGGCAGGGGGCACGGAATACTTCCAGAACACTTCCAAACTGTGCTCCACTGTCCTGTGTGGGACACCCCAAATCTGTCCCATCCTCTGGGCTCCCTCAGCAACTCAGCTCCAAACCTTTAGGCAAATTCCTCACCTCAGATAATCGTTACCATTCCTGCTACTCTCACTCCCCATCTCCCCATCCTCCCTCCCTTGATTATTCCTTGTTAATATCTTCTGAGTAATTCCCCTCTCTTTTGATCACTGCAGATCCTTGGAGAGGGCTGTAATGAGACCAACCACCGAGGGCAAATTTCCCATCGGCTCTCCCAGCTCTGGGTGAGGGGGAGCTGAGCTGGGAGGTGGCTGCAGGGAGAGCAGAGCTGGGAATGCTCAGGGAACACTTGGAGGATGCTCTTCCCATGCACCTTAGGCCAGGCTGGATGGGACTTGGAGCAGCCTGGGATAGTGGAAGGTGTCCCTGCCATGGCAGGGGGTTGGAATTGTCTGTGAAGTCCCTTCCAACCCCAGCCATGCTGGGATTCAGTGATTCTGTGATTCCAGGCTGTGAGCTGGGTCTCAGGTCCCACCAGCACCACACTCTCCTATCTCCAAACCCACGGGGATGAAACCTGGAATTCCTCCATCCTCCCACGATGAAGCCCTGATGCAAAGTGGGATTCGAAACTGAGGGCAAAACTTCATCAATCCAGAAAGCCCTGGGTTTTGCAGGAATGCCAGGACACAGGGAAAAGCTGGGAGCCACACAGGGCAGAGCCATCATCCCACCAGGATGCTGGAGCCCTGGGAGCTCTCCTCAGAGCACAGAAATATTTTGGCTCTGCTCTCCTCACACATTTTCCCTCCATTCAGCCCTTTCCTCGGGTTGTGCAGCTGATTAAATCACCCCAGCAGTGCCCGTGTCTGCAGGAACGTGCTCAAGCAGGGCAGGGACTGGAAACAAAAATAAATGGATCTTCTCTGAGTAAATGTTTTTTTTTTTGTGGGAGACGTTGGGGTTTCTGAGTAAAAAAATAATTACAACAGTGTTTTTCTCTGTTTCTGCAAGGAGAAGCTGCTGTTCTGACTCTTCCCACTGTGGAAATCAATTGCCAAATGGGATGTTTGCAGCTGGGCCTCGGAGCAAAACCCGACAAATTCCTTTAAAACAAAGAAGCAGTGGGTTTTCTGTTGTTTTTCTCTTGTGGCTGTTGTTTTGGGGGTGTGTGTGTGTGGGGACAGAAGCACATCCCAGGGCTGGAGGAGCTTTGGGAGTGACTTTGCTCCTCCTGTGTGTTTGTCTTTGTGCTGCCCAGTGGGGTTTGCTCCCAGCTGGAAGCCTGTAAGCTGCTGTAATCCAGGAATATTCATAACTGACTGTGCATGTTCCAGTGCCCTTCCCAATCCCTTTTTATCCTGGGCCTTGTAAATCAGCTCTGGCTCCGTCCCCAGTGGCCTGGGCACGGCCAGTGGGCAGCTGGTGGTGCCCAGTGGGGTGATGCTGGCTGGGATTGTTCACCATCATCCCACTCCTTGCACTCTGTGCCACAGGGCTCTGACTCCCAGCAACGAGCAGATGGGACCTGTCCACGTGGCTTTTTGGGGGCTTTGCAAAGCCAGACCCTCGTGGGTGACCCAGCTGTGAGCTGTCCCCAGCCCAGCCCCTTCCAGCCCCAGGCAGGAGCAGATGTTCCTTTTCCATGGCATCCTGGACATCCTCCACAGCTCTGTCCTGGCAAATCTAAACCCAGCAACGATTCTTGTGGTTGCAGACATCCCCAGATGTCCCACCCTGGGAGCCTGGATGGTGCTTCCCTGAATTCAGCCCCTCTTCTCGGGAAGTTCTACTCCCAGCAGCGCCGTAATTGCAGATCATTTCTGTAATGCTCTCCCTGCAAATGCTACTTAAGATGTCACCAGTGATTGATATATTTGCTAATTGAGACTTCCACTCGGGCTGATAGCCACGGTGCTTTGCTCCTTGTATTATTTTCGGTGATTTTATGACTGACACATTCGCAGCAGCACTTCTTTAATCTTCATTAAGCAAACCCCTGTGGGAGATGTGCTGGGGCAGGATGGGATGGGCTGGAGCCTCTGCTTTCCACAGGAGGGGGAACAGATGGGAAGGGGCTGCTGATGGATTTCATGTTCTGTGGTGTCATCCACAAGAGGGGAAGGTCCAGCCCGTGCCTCAGTTTCCCTGCTGGCAAAAGACAGCTCAACTGTTCCATGCAGAGGGGGACTGGGAGCTAATTCTGACCTGAAGAACTGTGGAAAGCAAAATCCTGGCAAAGGGCAGAGTTGAGGAGAGAAATATTTTGTTATTTTCTGCTGGGAGCTGTCTGGTCCAACATCTCATGGAATAAACACTTCAGTAATGCCCAGGTAGAGCAACACCTTCTCCCTGAAGCTGCTGCTTCCATCAGGCCTCAGCACCTCTGGATAATTCAGCCCACAGCTGGGAAGCACCAGTTTGGCTCCTGGCTTTGGAAACTCCCAGTTTGGCTCCCGGATTCCCAGAGAGGTGCCGTGTGGTGCCCTGTCCCATCCCCCTGCAATGCTGCAAACCCAGCTCATTTTGGGGCTTTTTCTAACACCTTTGTTCTAGAACTTGTGCCAGGAGGCATCGAGGCTCTGCCCTCACTTAAACCAGCGATTAAAGAGCCATAATCCCCCGAATGGCTCCAGACCCGCTCTCCACACCCACTGCTGTCTCACCCAGCTTGGAGGGGCACCAAGAGCCAACTGCAGCATCTGTGCCCCTGCCCAGGAGAGCTCATCAAACCTGCAGCACAACCAGCCCCTGCCAGGCTGCTGGAGGAGCAGGGCATGCCTGGCATCTCGTTTTCCTAAATGAGGATCAGGATCCAGCTTTATTAACCCCAAATCCCGGGCTCGGCGTGGCAGCCGTGGTGGGCAGCTGTCCGTGGGCACACCAGGGGCCAGCTGGTGACACTCGCTTGCCTTTGTGCTTCCCGAGAGGGGAATGGGTTTGCAGATAATGGGGGTGGGATATAAATAGAGAAATAAAGCTCTGCTGCCTGAGCCATAAAGCAAAAGCAATTTTCTCTCTGCTCAGGCCCATCTGCTGCGCTCCCAGAGCAACATCTCCTCCCGTGGGGATGGAAGATGGGTCAGGATGGTGGCAGTGCCCGAATGAGTGACCCTGAGGGAGGGTCTGCACGAGGGAGAAGCTTCTGGGGATGATGCTCCTCTGGGGTTCACTCATCCTCTGAGATCCCCCAGGATGAGCCAGCCCCGTTCCTCCTCCCAGCCTGGGATGTTCTGGAGCAATCCAACCTCCCACTGCTCTGCCAGAGGGCACAGCCAACTCCTTTACACCTCTGGCTGCTTTTCCCAGCACAGCAGGGCCGGCAATGAGCTATAAACGAGACAAAACGAAGGCTGAACGCCCTCTGGAGCACCCTCTGGAGAGCTCATTCCCCCAAAAATCCCTGCCTGCCGAGTCCCCACGTGCTCCAGGGCACTGGGACAGCAGTGGGGCAGCTCCAGCCCCACTCAGCTCCTGGTGGATTTCATGAGGCTCACAAGTCCCTGCTGTGCTGGGAGAGAGGTTTTGCAGGGTTCTGGTCATCCCTGCACCTCCAGCTCTGGGCTGTGGGAGGGAAAAACAGCCCATGGAGCTGGAGAGGGTCTGTCCTCGGACAAGAGGTGGGTGAATGAGGAGCAGGGGAAGGGGGAATGAGGCAGAAAACAACTTTTTTGCAGCAACACCCACTGGGGAGGAAGACTGGGACCGAAGGGGGACCTGGCACACTGGGCTTGGCAAGGCATTCCCTGCCCCAGGAATGGTCCTGCTGCCCCAAACCACACAGACATCCCCTGGAAAGCAGCCTGGAGGCTTCTGGAGGGGTCTGGAGGGATCTGGATCCTGCTGTCCTGGGGGAGGATGCACAAAACCAATCTGCTTTGAAGCACAACTCCACGAGCAGCCAGCACTCCCAACTCGGAGTGATGCCAGCTGTCATCTCTGCCTGATCCAAGGGAAAAATGGGGAGTGGGAATTTCAGGGTTTGCAGCTCCAGGATAGAGCAGGTTGCCATGGTGATGCCAGGGTTGGTTTTTTTTCCCACTCTGTTTTTTGGGGTTTTTTCCTCCTCCCTTTGCCACTCTTTGGGGTTGAACAGGAGGAGGCTGCTGGGGGGGGATTTGTGAGCTCCAAAACAGGGCAGGGTTCAGGGAAAGGGGAGAAATGCTCCAGGGGTCAGCAGCATGAGCCTGGCCCTGATCCAAGCTCCAAGCTCTCCAGGGAGGTGTAAATCGGGGCTGGGCAAACACCAGGGCAGTGCCAGAGCTCGCTGGCCTTGCCTCAGCCTCAGAAGGGATCTGTGGAGAGCTCCTCAAGGATTTCCTGCCACTGCTGATGAATTAGGAACGATAAAAGCAGGGGAAGAGCAGGACAGGCAACTCAGAGCCACTGGTACAGCCCTGGGCTGGTCAGGGCTCACCAGAGGTGGGCACCACCTTGGTGCCAGCCCAGAGCTCTCCCTGGGGTCATTCCTTCATGGACCTGGCTGGGTTTTGGTGGAGCCTGGCTGGTGTCACCCTCCTGGGCTGCAGGGATGAGCCTGGTGAGAGGCCAGATCCTGTGAATCTGAGCAGATTCTGGGAGCTGGATCAGGTTTTCCTCATCCCTGCTCCCACTGCAACCTCTGTGTCCCTGCCAGCCCTGCCCACCCCGCCCAGCATCAGCTCCTCGGCCACTCAATTTGCTTTTTTTCAAGCTTGTAGCAGCGTGCTTGAAATAATGAGCTTGAGCAGCCTAATGAGAGGAAACAAGAAATCCTTTTACGGACAATTTGCCTGGAGGCCACGGGAAGGTTGCAGTTCCCTCTGCAGCGCTCCCAATCCACCCCTGCCAGCCCCCAGCCCTGCTCTGTGGGATTTCCTCCACTCCAAGCTCAAACCTGGAGCAAGGAGAGGTCTCAGGGCAGCCTGAGCTCCTCACAGAGCCCTTTTTGGCAATCCCCACCCTGCCTGTGTGACCCTCCCGGGGTATGGAAACAAGAATCGCCTTTTCCGTGGGGTCATCGAATAAATGGGTCCAGCAGAGTGCCCTGGAATTCCTATTCTCTTGTTCCCAGTGCTGGGAAGAGAAATCTCTGCATGTGAAAGAACAAAATGAAGAAGAGGGGGAGGTTTCTAGAGAGGAACCTGGAGGATCCACAGCCCTGAGCCAGCGTAGACACACGAGGCACCTTCCATGGGATCTGAGCCTCTTCCTACTCACCAACCACGGGAATCCCTTTATTTTGGGTTCCCAAACTGGGATTTCTTTCTCTACTTGGCCACAGCTCTATGGATTTGCAATGACAGGGTCATTTTGAGCTGCTTGAAGGAAAACCAGGAACTCCTGGAGCAGCAGGAAGAAGGACTGTGTGTGACTATTCCAGACAGGTGCTGGCAGGAGGGTCAAGGGTCCATCCTGCCTGATCCTGATGCTGATTGTGCAGCCTCCCTCCACAGGCAGCAGCCTTTTCCCTGCACTGACTCCCACATTTCCCCTTCCTGCATCTGCTGAGGAGGATTTCAGCCCATCTGCTGCAGAGAACACTCCCCTAGCACTCCCTCACTACCTGCCCTCTCCACTCCGAGGCATTTATAGGTCAATTTATCTGCAGGGCTCAATTCCTGCTTCACATCGCTGCTCTTTTTTGCTTTTTCCAGCTCTTTTTTGTTGTCACCTTTGCATTTTAGGCTCTGTGAGCATCCCAAGGCGAGTGAATCTGGCCTGTGGGGCCGTGGCATCTGGCAGGCTGCAGGACAGTCCTGCTGCCAGCGTGGTGCAGAGCTGGCACTGCCCTGCTCAGCCAGCCCTGCCTCGGTGTGAGCATCGTTAACATCCCGGCAATTAGTGGAGCTGGGCTCATTTGCATCGAGCTCAGAGCATCAAGAGTTCCAGGCCAGATGGTAAATTGTGTGTTGCTGAAAATGACAGGAATATTCAGTGTTTGGATGGGGCTCGGGTGGTGTGGGGGATCTTTGGGATGACCCTGCCTGCCTGGGATTGGGAACAAGCCCTGGTGCCTCATGGCACAGGGTTCTGGATCAGCCTTTGGGCCACCCTGTGGGTGTGGAGGATGAGTAGCCCCCAGAAATGTTCATCCAGCAGGGATCAATCCCCTGATCCAGTTGTATTTCATGTCCTTGAGTAAATTACTGCCCTTCTGTGTCCCACCACGTGCCCAGTGCGTGATGGAGTCACAGCAGAGCTGCCAGGACTTGAGATCTGGCTCCTCTGAGTCCCTGCCATGAAAGTCCTGGACCTCCAGGCACCTCCTGTGTGCCCTGGAGGAGCTCTGCCTCTTCCCAGTGCTTTGCCACGCTGAAGAGCTCAGCTGCCAGGGGTTCACACGTGCCTCCCTCCACCATGGACCTTCTCCAGACCCTGCTCCAAATGTGCTGGCTTGGAACCATCACAATTATCTGCAGCTCTGCCCTGAAATGCAGATGAAGCTGATGAAGAGATCGGCTCCAAAACCTTCCAGCATCATTTCTCCAGTTAAAAATGAGGCTGTTCCCAAAGGTGGGGAACAGCAGGTGCCTGACCCAGTGTGGGCCCATCCCTTGCCCTTCCCCATGACATTCCTGCTACACCCATCTTCTCCTGGGATGGGAAGAGCAGTGGCCCAGCCTCTGGAGCAGGAAATGCTCCTTAAAATGTGTGGTTCACACTGATCTGGGAGCATCTGGGATCCTCCCCATCCATATCAGTTGTTTTCCCTGGAAGAACTTTATCACTTTGACACTTTATCAGAGCCCAGCTTGGCTCTGCTGGCCACAGCCCTACAGAGAAGCCACAGTCCTTCCCACAGGTCAGATTTTGGGGATGCAGGGGATGGAGGGACCCCATGGCTGCAATCAGGAGACCCCACTGTGGCCAAGGATGCCTGGCATCTGCTCCAGTCCTGCCCTGGGAATCAGGGAACGCCCAGGAATCCCCCAGGCACCCACAGCACACGCACAAACACCCCACTTATGGCCGTGGATCCTCCTCTCCTTGCTAAACTCCCCAAGTGCCAGCCCCTGTGATGCCTTAGGTTTTAACTTTTCTATTTTCAAATTCTGTACTGCTTAGAGTGTAACTCTGAAGTTCCTTGGAGCCTGTAATTCCTGCTCTCTCGTACTGGGCAGACAGAACAAAGCCTCTCCAGGCTTTGCCTTCAAGGACAGCCAGGCTGTTTTTAGGCCCAAAATGTGTAAACTAAAGATTCTAAGGGGGGCAAGCTGAGGGGCGTTACATCACTAAAACTGGGGCTTTAATTGGAGAATTGACCCTGATATGCAAATGGTCCAAACCTATAAAAGTGTGAAGAACTTGTGACCTGGGGTCCATCTTGGGGTCCAATTTTTGGAAGCAGCCTCTGGCTCCCCCAGGGTGTACCTTGAAGGCCCTTCAAATAAATACCTGTCTTTATTCCCTTACTCTTGTCTAGTCTCTGTTTCCAGGTGGCTGCAGGAGGCATCACCTGGCTCCAGAGGGAATCTGGGAATGCTGGTGGCAAACCCGGACACAAACAAAGAGCCGGGCTGGATGATCCATCATGGCTCTGATTGTCCCTTTGATGCAGGCAGACAAAGTCACCTCTCCTTTGTGCGCTGCTGGTTTTGCTTTGTTTTTTATTTGTTTCTCTCCTTGTAAAACTCGTGTGAATGGGCCAGATGTGGTTGCCGTGGCAACCCTCTCTCTTGGAGCAGCAGATGCTGGAAAAGGGTTTTGCAGTTTAATCCTCCTGGAAATCTCCCCATCAGGGCTTGCTGGTAGAAGATGATACCAAGGGATGCTCG
Organism: Falcunculus frontatus; assembly: GCA_013398115.1. NCBI lineage: Eukaryota > Metazoa > Chordata > Aves > Passeriformes > Falcunculus > Falcunculus frontatus. The sequence continues at coordinate 48,597 of VZRV01000152.1, forward strand.
GCGGCAGTGCTTGGCTTATTTTAAGTCCCACGTGCTCCTCTTTGCGTGAAGGAGCTGCCCTTTGACCCTCTGGAAATGGCACCAATCACAGTGAGAGCAGCAAATGCAGCCCCAATGCCTCAGCCTGGGTTTGAAGAGGCTTTCCCTGCACAGCTCCCACGGCATTCCCTGGGGATTCAGAGGAGTGCAGCTCCTACATCCCTGTGCTGGGTGAGCGGGGCAGCTGTGCCCATCACACCTCCCACATCCCAGCACTCAAGGTGTGGCTTGGGGTGCATAAATGGGGAAAAAAAGGAAAAAAAAAATCATTTGAGCTTGGCAAGAGCAGCTTCCCATTCTGCATCCATGGATTGGTCACTCGTGAGTGACACGGTTGTGTCAGAGGAGGCATTAAGTGATGTTTGGGATGAAAAGTGCCCTGCTCTGGGTGCACAGCGACACAGAGCCCTCGTTCTGCAGGGAAAGTGGGGCCATTCCATGTGGGATTCCTGCTCCCCTCCCACCATCCTGCTTCCCTTCCCCTCCATTCCGCTCCCTGGTGCTGTTCCACCCCTCAAGCTCCTTATGAGGATGGATGGAGAAGGCAGAATTTCAGCCTGGCTTGTTTAACAAAGATATATCCATTGGAAATAAAGAGCTTAGGAGAGGCAACCGGAATTTCACTGGTGCAGAATGAGCTGTTCAGCCTCTCTTAAAAAAAGAAAATCCTGTAGAACTCGACAGAAAGTAATAGCCATTGTATTTTCTGCTTTTTCATGCAACAGATTTTGTGTAGGCATGGCAGGAAACTTTGCGCCGATGGATTTTAACTCCGTTTAATTAAAGCAGCTGAAACAGAGTCAGTTCCCTGCTTTGCAGCGCTGAAATGCACAGAAAAGCCAAGTGCTTCTTGTTCGAGACAAAACCACTTCAGTGCTACATCTTCTGAGGGGAGGTTTTGCTTGTGTCAGGTGGTCTGAGCCTCCTTAACCCCAGATCTAACCCACGGTGGAGATTCCTCCAGCAAAAACATGACATATTTCATGTTTTATTGCATCAGGACACAGAGCCATCCCCAAAGGGTCAGGCAGGGATTTATCCCAGAGCCAAACCACTGGTGAGCCACAGGCTGGGGGGAGTTTCTTAAAAATAAAACAGGATGTGGTTTTTTGGGGTTGTGCTGTGCAGGGCCAGGAGTTGGACTCGATGATCCTTGTGGGTCCCACCCAGCTCAGGATGTTTTGTGATTGTCTGTGGATGATGCAGTGGGATTTCCCAAATTAATTCAGGGTTATGGAGGTGGTTTGGGGGTGCAGGGAAGGCCCAGAGACCCTTCTGGACAGGCCCAGCACCTCTGGCAGGTGCAGGTTAAGCTGCCTTTAAAATCTGTAGGGATGAAGATCCCCCAATCCCATCGAGCAGCACATCCTGGTCGAGTGGAGAGAAACTCACTGGGCTTCCAAAACGCTCCCAAATCCTCCATGCTGAGGGCTGCAACACCCAGGAACTCCTGCAGAGCCACACCTGCGTGTCCCCTCTGCAGGCTGAGACGTGGGAATGAGTGAAGAGAACCTGAGATCAACAACCCAAACCTGAGCCGTAGTCAGAACATTCCCAAAGCACGGCAGAGCTCTGCTCCTGCCCTCCTCTGTTTGCTTTCCATCAGGACAAAGCTTTTGTGATTAAAGGAAGGAGGTGGGGATCAGCACTCCCGGGCTCTGCTCTTAACTCTGCCCCTAATTTGCTGGCTTTTTCAGAGAGGTCACATCTGATTAAATGCTCGGAGCCAGTGCAGGCTCGAAATTCCCTCTGATGTCAACAGGGACAACAGGTTTCCAGCACCAGTTGGAAAACACAGCCTGTAAAACATCCTCTGCTTCATTCTTGTGGGTGCACAACTCTGCTGCCCAGTGCTGGGGAGGAATTTATTCAGATTTATGGGGAGGAGCCCACAGGGTTCCTCTGGTTTGCTGGCATGGTGAATAAAAGGGAATTCAGCAATTCAGAGTCATCCTGAAATGAGAGAGATGCTCCCCTCACCCCATTAAGGTCCAAACCTTGCCCACAGCTGCGGGAACATCCCTGATGTGCCCCACTCTTGCTGTCCCCATGGCCTCTGGGCTTGCTGAACCTGCAGGAGTTTGGGATTCCTGGGATTGGGTGACCTTGGGGCCATCCAGACGTGCAGGGAAGGCACAGCCACGTCCCCATAACCGTGCTGGCTCTGTCTGACAGGCTGCAGGTGGCACTTCAGCCGTGCCACGTCCCTTTCTGTCCCCAGTTACCACCACAACGAGCAGGTAATTCCTTCATCAGCAGGTGATGGAGAGCGGGCAGGAGGTGCCATTCCAGCTCCATTTGCCCTTCCCCTTGGGAGAAAACCCAGCTCGTTACTCCAGGTGCTCCTGCCAGCCCCCACTCGTTTGGAAATTGGTGGATGGGAGCAGTTCCTGACCCTGTGGCTGCAGCCCTTGGGCTCTCTCTCAGTGAGATCTCTTGGCAGATAAATTACAGCTGCTCTGGGCTCTGCCCTGCTCCTTCCTTTGGGTTTTTCTCCTGGCAGAGGTGCAGGCAGAGCATGGGAAATGGGCCCATCCTCATTGTCAATAACCCCTTGTCAAGGGGCTGCAGGGACAGCAAATCCTCGTCCTGGAAAAGGCTGGGCTTCCACAGCTGCTTTGCACAAATGGCATGAATTTCTTTTAAATCCTTTTAATCACCTGGTTTGGGCTCCTGCACAGCTCCTGGGGCACTGCCAGAGGCTGGGCACAGGGGGCACCGTCTGTGCCTTCGTTTGCAAGTGGTCATTAGGAGTTGTTAATTAAAATGATGCTTTTTAACCCTTTGCAGGTATCTCTGAGCACCTGGGGCTGCACAGCCAGGGCTGAGTCCTGGCTCGGCATGGGATGGTGAGAAGTGGAGGGGTGCAAAGCTCAATCCTCTTTTGCCATCAAAATTACCCAAAATTCATTAGTTTTGAACAAATTGCAGGGTTTGGAGTCTCTGGGCTGTGCTTTGACCCACAGCTTGGAGCAATGACTGAAGGACAACACCCCCAGCAGCCTCACAAAACGAGTTGCAACTTCCAGCCTAAAGAACCACTTCAAAAACTCCTCATCCCATCAAACCGAGCTCCCTAATCCATAGTACTCCTACCAAAAAAAAAAAAAACAAAAAACAAAAAACAAAAAAACCTAGAAAAACCCAGCTTTTTTAGGGGCAGGCTGCAGCTGAAGCATGTAGCAAGCTCCTACTTAGAATTATTTATCACCCAGCATCCCCAGGCTGGGCCGTGATGCATAATTCATGTTTCTTGCAAACCCAGCCCAGTCTGGCACCTTCCAGCTCTTCGGAAAAAGCAATTCGGGCATCTGGGAGTGCAGAGTGCTTGGCCCCTCGGTGTTCCCGTGGCTGTGACAGTCTGACGAGGGCTGTTCTAAGTTTATCCCTGTCTCAGCCGCCTCCCTGCCGGGTCCTCCCCGCACATCCCCCTCGCTCCAGCCTTTTTGGTGAATCTCCCGTGCACAGCCAGCTTCCAGCAGCTCAGGAAGGAGCCAAGAGGTTTGAAAGATGATAAAGAAAAAAAAGAGATGAGTCCTTGTTCAAGGCTCTGTCCCCACCACTCCAGCACTGGCTGGCCCCAGATTTGGGGTGGGTGGTGATTTCAGTGCATCCATGGAGAGGGAGAGGGAGAGAAGGGAGACAGGGAAGAGGAGCCAGCAGCCTTTTATTCTGGGATCCACTTGGAAATACTCTCTAAAAGGCTGATAAATAATTAATAGTGGTTATAAGCACATTGCAGGCACAGGGAGCTCTTGCTGCAGGTGGCCACGAGGACGTTGCCAGCGCGGCGTCGACGGAGGCCACACATCCACTGGTGTCTCATTAAGGCCTTGATTCCATCTATTCATTAACTCCTCGTGGGCAGCGAGCAGGATTTAATACAAAACAGCATGGCCCGACCCTCTGAAAGAGCTGAGCTTGGCTTTTCACACACAAGGTTATGTCCTGAGGAGGAGGAGAGGCAGGGAGGATGAAAAGGCTCCAAACTCCGGCTCCAGGCTGGAATCTGGAGCCTCCAATTCCCTCCCCAGGCGCCGTGGGAAGCCAGGAAAAGCCAGGGTATCTTTCCCAAATCAATTCTCCTTCACTTCACTTTGTCTCCACAGGGTCAGGATGTTTTTCCATCGGTCACAATAAGTATTTCCTGTGCTGGGTGCTGTCCAGAGGCATCTCCAGGGCTCAGGGTCTGCCCTACCCCTCTGCACATTGGTTTTTCACCAGTCATCACTGGGTGGGTTTGCACAGTTCCGGGGGATGCTCCTTGCTGGGAAAGGAGAGCTCAGGGCAGCTCCTTCCCAGAGAACAAGAAGACATTGATGATTTATTTCGCTCTCTCTCTGAGGTAATTATGTACCTAGACAGTCTTAAAATGTGTATTTCTTTTCTCCAGCAGACCAGAACAGCCTCTCTGGTTCCAGTCTGGCAAATAAATATGTATTTACACACTTTATTAAGGTGGGGATTACTTTCCCACAAGACTGGCATAACTCTCCTGCGCTGGTGTTTTATGGAAAACTGTATCTGTACATTAGTTTGGAAGATTTATGACGAGTTAGATGGACCACAGCAGCCTTGGCCATGGCTGCAGTGTGTGGAGACATGTGGGGGGTGAGGGTGGAGATGGAACATGTGGATTCCTTGGGATGTGCATCCATAGGAGGAGGAGGAGATGTCCTTGCTGTGCTTTCAGCTGTTCTCAAAGCATTAAAAAAAAAAATATATATATATATATATATATAAGTCAGCATTCAAATGTCAAGCCAGCTCCAAAGCTGAGGTGAAACTCCAGGGAGAGGCCACCAAATGTGTCCCCAGTGTGTCAGGTTTGGCATTTGAGTGTTCTGCCTTGCTGGGATCAGCCTCATCCCTGCATCATCCCTCTCCATCCTGAGGGCTGCAGCTCCTGGCCAGGCTGCTCAGGCCCTCTCCATCCCCAATTCCAGGAGGATTTCACTCCTGGATGGGGCACATTCAGCCCCCTCCTTCCCTGTGGTTCCAGTGGTTCTTGTGGGAAACACAGGAAAAGGTNGGTGAGGGTGGAGATGGAACATGTGGATTCCTTGGGATGTGCATCCATAGGAGGAGGAGGAGATGTCCTTGCTGTGCTTTCAGCTGTTCTCAAAGCATTAAAAAAAAAAATATATATATATATATATATATAAGTCAGCATTCAAATGTCAAGCCAGCTCCAAAGCTGAGGTGAAACTCCAGGGAGAGGCCACCAAATGTGTCCCCAGTGTGTCAGGTTTGGCATTTGAGTGTTCTGCCTTGCTGGGATCAGCCTCATCCCTGCATCATCCCTCTCCATCCTGAGGGCTGCAGCTCCTGGCCAGGCTGCTCAGGCCCTCTCCATCCCCAATTCCAGGAGGATTTCACTCCTGGATGGGGCACATTCAGCCCCCTCCTTCCCTGTGGTTCCAGTGGTTCTTGTGGGAAACACAGGAAAAGGTAAAAGGATTTTAGGGCCTGAGAATTAAAAGCAGGTTTCAGAATTATAGGGAAAGAGTTTTTAGAGATCAGCTTCGCCTGCAGGAACTTTAAGAAGATACAAGTACATAAGAGGCAAGGACACTGGAACAATGGTTCAAGCTTCTAGGTTCAGCTGAGACAGCTCTTAGAGTTGCAAAAATTATGCTTAGTAAGATAAATAAAGTTGAACTGAATAATGGAATACTGTGCAAGGTTTAAAACAAGCAGGTATTGTTTATAACAAGCATAGGTGCACTATTAGAGATTGGTTAAGAGAAGTGTCAGTAATTTTTATAAGAATATCACTGGCTGAAAAACCTTTAAGAATGGTCTGTAACCAGGAAATTCTTTGGAATTCTGGGGCTACGCGAGCTTGTATCGTCTCCTGTACATGAGATTGATAGAATAATTAAAAGAGCTCATGGAGCGTCAGTCCCGGGTCCCCGTCCTGTTTGCCTAATCACTGACAGGTTCTAATTCCAGGGTTCCTAATTCCTGCTGTTTTCTCCTGGAAAGGAGGCAGAGGAACCACCCCTGCAGCAGGCAGGGTGGGGAGGAGGGAGCTTTGCTGTCCCCCAGGGCCCTGAGAGGAGGGAAAATCACATTTCCCTGCACTCTCACAGGCAGCAACACCGTGGCTGGATTAACCCGAGGAAGCAGCAGTCTATAATATATTAATTCTTGTATCATTTCCTAAAGCTGCTTAACTGAGCACCTCCATGCATTTAACACACGTTAGGAGGTAATAGCAATTAATCTGTGAAATCAGCAGCAGGCCCAGGCAGGGAGGGGCTGTCATGGGATAGGGGTGCAAATTCCAGCCTAAATTGGTCCCCTCTGGGTCTGCCCTGAGCCCTGTCCTTCCCTCCCCTCATCCCAGCTCAGCAGAACATTCCCATCCCTCATCCCAGCTCAGCAGAACGTTCCACGTGTGCCTGATATCAAGCAATGGCTGTTCCTGCTGGCTTTAAGGGAACTATCTAATCTCCTTTAAATTAAGCATATGATTGGGTTTTGGCTAGATTGGGTCCTTAGGCCTTAATCTCTTTATGCCCCACTTTCTCAATCTGCAAAATAGTAATTATCTCCTTCACGGGGCTAAATTAATTTCCCATATTTCACTGATGCTCGTTTTGGCAATGTGCAGGTTGCCATTCTCCCAGAGATTGCAATTTGCATGCTGCTCAGCAAATTCTGGATTATTTATCTATACACACGTCACATACACAAATCCAAGCCTCAGGGAAAAAAAAAAACAACAACCAAACCCTAAATGCCACGATGGCCCAGACAGGATGTAAGCAATAACAGCAAGGATAACAAAAATGCAATTCAGGGATTCAAAGGATTTAGTGAATGGAGAATAGGCTGGGTTGCATTAAAAAAAAAAAAAAAGGCAAGAAACTCAGCTGATTGAAGAAGTAATGAAAAGAATAATGAATATCAAACAGAATGGAAGAGCTTAATTAAGAAATAAGTTTTTTTTCAAGTACAGCTTGGGAGGGCTGGTGGTGGTCAGTGCAGAGGGCAAGGAAAGAAACTGAGACGTGGTTTTTAATCCCTTCATGAGTGTCAGGGGGAAAATGAAAAGAAATTTGTGGGAAAAAAATCAAATCTGTCATGGCCAAGTCTCCGCTTTTCATGACCTGCAGGGGTGTGGGTTTGGGGAGAAGCTGATGAATGTTACAGGGGAAAAACCTGAAATGGAGAAAGGAAAAGGAAAATTCCTAAAAATACCCCAGGGATTCCCATTTTCATTTCAGAATAACCCAGGACTTCGCTCCCTGGGGCTGGGAGCAGCAGTGGGGTAGGACCAGGAGGAGATCTTGCTCCTGCCACTTGTACATTCCTTGTTTGTGCCAGGCTGCAAACAAGCTGAGATTCCATTAGGGATGAGGCAGCGGTGCAGAAATGTTGGGCAGATTAAATCTTGTTTGGCTTCGTCTCTTTATCACGTCTCAGTCGCTGATAAGGTTTGAAAGGCTCCGAGCAGGGGCCCAGGGATTGGTAATGTTCATTAAGATAAAATCAAACACCCGGCTCCTGCTCTCCCTTTTCCAGAAGGACTCGTTCTGTACAAAGGTAAATAAAGCCCCAAAGCTTACAGGGTAAATTCTCCTGGGAAGCCACAGGGCTTTGACATCACGGTTTTCATTTTCTCCTGCCACAGTCTGAGGAGAAAAAGGGAAAGAAATCAACAAGTGACGGAGCAGCACCCGCCTGGCTGAGCCTAATTCCAATGCACCGGCTCTGCTCAGCTCCTTGGGGAATGAAGGAGTGGAAGGAAAGGAGGGAAAAGAAAAAAAGCCAGGTAATTGAAAGGAGTAATTCAATTTGGGCAGAATTATTCTCCTAAAGATTTATGCCTTCATTAATGACGGATTGAACAAATGGTTTTCTTCTTTCTCACCAGGAATCGAGGTGCTGCTGGGGAGGTCACAGCAACAGCCACTCACTTGTCTCTGTTGAAACCCTTCATGCTCCCTCTCCTCCTGCCCTTGGATCGATAGGATCTGGAAGCAGCAGTTTTTATTGCAAACTTCCTTGGCTTCACAAAAATGTGACTGGGAGCTCCAAGGAGAGAATGGAGTCATGAGACAGGGCAGGGAGGGCACAGACACTGCAAAGTGCCCTGTCCCATCCCTGGAAGTGCTCCAGGCCACGTTGGACAGGGTTTGGAACAACCTGGGATAGAGGAAAATATCCCTGCCCATGGCAGAGGGTGGAACAAGATGCGCTTTAAGCTTCCGACCCAAATAATTCTCTGATTCTGCGCTAATTCTGTGCTGTGTGTCTTTCCCTCATTGATATTACAAACAAACACCACAAATGCAGATTTGAGCAGTTCACAGGGGTCACATCGACAGGAAAATCTCCCGATTCCAGCAGCCCTGGGGGCAGGAGGCTCTTGGGTTGGCAAAGCCCCTTAAAATTCACGATCCATCCTCAGCTCTGCCGGTGCCTGCGGCAGCGCCCGAGTCAGGCGTGTGTCCTTCAACTCCCTTCAATGAAACACCCTCCTAAAGTTCACACTCTGCTAATTGGGCTCAGAAAACTGCTCCGTGCCCTAATTGGGCTTGTTCTGCTGGCACAGGGGTGACCCAGCTCCAGAGTGCACCAAAATCACTCAGGGCCACGAACGCTGAGGCTGCACAAGGGAGGGCAGGAGAGAAATGGGGGGAAAAACCAGCACCTGCATCCTGAGCAGCTCTTCCAAAGCCTAAATTCAGCCTGGAAGGTGCTGTGGTCAGGTTTGGGAGGTGCAAAGGGGATGGTAGAGGGGAGCAGACTCTGCAGCAGATCCTCACTGGTGGGATTTTCGATCACCTGCAGGGATGAAGGTCAGAGCTGCTGCCACTCCCAGCTCTGCTCCCTTCAGTTCAGCACAAAAGCTGAGCCCCGAGGTGACCCTGCTGCTGCTACATCCCAGCTCCATGCAGATGATATTCAAACGTATTTAAGGGGTGGGTTTTTTTGTCTATTTGCAGGAGTAATATCAATTTGCAAAGATGAGCTCCATTAACATAACTCTTTACTTTTCCACGTGGCACCGATGTCCCACCGACACCTCCCTGGGAGTTGCTGGGCCCATGAGTTTGTGTGTGGCTGCTGGGGTGATACAACAGCAAAGATATTTTCTTTCCTCCTGTAAAACGGGAAAATTCCCTTTTGCTGAGCAGGGAGGGAGCTTGTGTGGGAGCAGAATAAAAATGGCTTTGGCAAACATATATTTTTTTTGCCACAGACACAGGCTGGGGAACATCACTGCAGTCTGCACCCTCATGGCAAACACCACCTGCTTTTGTAGGGGAAGAAATACAGAAATTTTTCCTTCTGCTGAAGAAAAGTTGAAGCCATTTTGAAGGGTTTTAGCCCAAACTTTTTTTTTTTTTCAGGTTAAGCCCTGCTTTGTTTGAAAATGAGAGACTCTGGGATCGTTTTATTGGTAACAGAGGATCACAAAATGGGTAAGGTTGGGAGGGCAGTGGGGACGTGTGGTCCAACCTCCCTGCTCCAACACCAATAATTCAAATTAACAGATGAAAGAGGAAAGAGATGAGGATTGGTTTGGGATCAGGAGCAGAGCTGCCTCCTCTGAGCCTTGCTGTACACCCCAGGGATCCCATGGGGTCTCTGTGTCCTGTCTGTTGTCCCCACAGATTTTTGGGCTGTGGGATGTCACTGCCACCTTGGGAGGATGGAGGGGCAGACAGTGAACATCTCACTGTCCTTTGAGCTCTACCACTCCTTTTATTACTGCTCCAAAAATATTTCCACGGGTGTTTTTAGGCTTTTTTTTTTTTGCCCTCAAGTAAACACAGAGAAAGGAAAACCATTGTGTGCCAGGGGGGAGGGCACAGCCCTGCCGTGCCCAGGGGCTTTGCCCTCTCTCTGATTATCCTTTATTTGCTGCTTTTTGGCCGTCAGGTGGGGCTGGGATCCACAGCACATGAGGAGGTGCCCTCCTGGCTCTTGCTTGGAGAAAAGGGCTTTTTTTGACAAATTTAAATCTCAGCAGCAGCAGGTCACCCTGCCAGAAGGATGCTGGGCACCAGCATATTTAGCTTGAGCACCTGAGGAGAGCAGGAAGGGGAGGGGATTGGTTCTCTGGGATTCTCTGCCAGCCACATTGAGGTGGGAGAGCTGTGAAGGGCTCGGGCACCTGCCTGGGCACTGCTCCCACTGCAGGTCTGGGAGCGAGCTCTGATTAATTCAGGGAGCAGGGACAGAGCTCCTGTGGCTCTCTGCCAGCTCTGCAGCCGTGCTGCCTCCCAGAAAAGCCCTTCAGAAATGTTCTCATCCCCCTCACCAGTGCCAGGGCAGGGGGCACGGTTCGGTGCCTCTGCTCGTGCTGGGGGGCAGTGCCCACCCCTGCCCCAGCCCTGCTGCAAACACCACGGGTCTGCCTGCAAATAGGAACGGTTTCAATTAAAATAATCCTCCCTCCCTGTGCTCCTGCTCTCAGCACAGCCTTGGAAATGTTCCTGCACTTAACACCGAGTGTAATGATGGGCTGGCTGCCTGGGGAAGCAGCCCTTGCTGGATTCCTGATTTTCCAGGCAGCACTTACTAAGCAGGAAAGGAGGAGAGGCAGGAATTATCCAAGCCTGGTGGGAGCCATACATCACGCTCAGAGGGGTTTTTTTTTATACCCTCCATCAGGCTGGAGCAGGGATGTGTGGGATGCTGCAGTGCTGGTGATGCCTCCTCCAGCCACCTGGAAACAGAGACTAGACAAGAGGAAGGGAATAAAGACAGGTATTTATTTGAAGGGCCTTCAAGGTACACCCTGGGGGAGCCAGAGGCTGCTTCCAAAAATTGGACCCCAAGATGGACCCCAGGTCACGAGTTCTTCACACTTTTATAGGTTTGGATCATTTGCATATCAGGGTTCATTCTCCAATTAAAGCCCCAGTTTAATGATGTAATTCCCTTCAGCTTGCCCCCCTTAGAATCTTTAGTTTACACATTTTGGGCCTAAAAACAGCCTGGCTGTCCTTGAAGGCAAAGCCTGGAGAGGCTTTGTTATGTCTGCCCAGTACGAGAGAGCAGGAATTACAGGCTCCAAGGAACTTCAGAGTTACACTCTGAGCAGTACAGAATTTGAAAATAGAAAAGTTAAAACCTAAGGCATCACTGGGCACCACCGAGTGTCCCCTGAGGGGCAGTGTTTGGTGGCACTGCCACGGTCCAGCTTTTGCTGTGCTTTGCTGCCAGCACCGGTGAGAAGAAATGCCAGTGATTTGTGTCTTCGGGGATGAATTTTCAGGTTCTGATCCACGAGCCAAATTAAAAGATTATTTTTCCTCTCCATAAACAAATCCCCTCTTCCCCTTCCTGCCAGCTCAGACATCTGCTCCTCTGCAAAGAGCCTGTGCCACCACCGAGAGCTCCCCCCTGCCACCTCCCACTGCCCCCTCCGCCTGCTCTGATTTGCATCTCTTGTATTTTCCTTGGATTATCCTGGTCAGATTCCCTGCAGCAGTGGCAGGGGGGTTTATGCTCTGAAATGCTGTTAACCTCTCGCTGTTATTTGTTTTATCCCTCTCTGTAGGACCACGTGGGTTTGACGGTCGGGACAAACGATGAGAGAGCTCTGGAGTCAAAAGTTGTCTTGAAGCAAGGGATTTATTGCTAGGGAGTGGGTGAGGAGGCCCTGCAGAGAGCTGCCAGCCGCAGAAAGAGAGCTGATAAGAAGAAGAGGTGGCAAAGAGGAGCAGGTGAAGAGGCGCCGGTAGAGAAGAGAAGACAAAGAGAGGCCGGACAGGAAATTCCTGATCCTTTTATCTCTCTTTCTACTGAATATTCTAGTCTACTTGACCAATCTAGTACAAGATACAGAGTCCTATAGCATTTACACACAGCCTATGAGAATCCTTACATTACCATACTGTCTTGTATTTCAAACTCTAAAAACTGCTTTCTGGATCCCCTGCCAGGTTGGCGGGGTCTGCTCTGACCCTTGGACCCGTCTGCAAGCAGAGGGTATTGTTCAATCAAGAAGGGGGCTACCTTCAGCAGCCATACCATTGTTTTCCAGTTGTTCAGTAACTGGGGTTTGGCATTTCAGATGTCGAACTCTGCCCTTAATTCTATTTCACTTACAGGTTTCATATTCTCCAAACTTAAACAATCATATTCACAAGGCTTTCCTGTTTCACCCTCCCCAACACCTCCCCACGTGCTGCAGGGTTCTGCTCTGGTTATGGGAGCAGGGATCCTGCAGGAGTTCCATCAAACAGGAGCAGGGTGCAGGGAGAATCCAGGGCTCTGCAGTGCTGGATGAGGAGCTCTGTGGGGCTTTGGATGAACATCTGGAGCTTTTCCAGCAGGGAAAAGCAGGAATGTGGGGAGAGCTGGGTTTGATGGGCAACTGAGCACCCAGGCCTCAAGGGGCAGCCTGGAAAGGAGCAAACTCACTGATTGCTGTGGGGTTTCCATCCTCTAACCAGTGATCCCTGACCATCTGAACTGGTTTGTTCTGGTGTTTGGAGTCCCCCATCCCAGCACCCACTCACCCAACCTGACAGCACCTCTGGGTGTCCCAGGGCTGGTCCAGACCTGGCAGCTTTTGGGGCTTTTTTAACCACGCATTTACCCTCTGGACACACTCTGGAAGTGCAAAAGGGACTTTATTGTGCCCAGCCCTGTGGGGCTGCTGTTCCCTGCAGAATGGCCCCTGTTTTGGTGGCCCTGTGCCAATGTCCCTGTCCTTGCTGGGGCTGGCACCCCCTCGGGACTGGGATGAATTTTAGGGGTCTGTCTGATGGGGCCAAGAGCATTTCCCTCCAGCTGGCTGCTCCTCCCCGGCCACACCAAGGAGCAGAGCCTTGGCTTTGCTGCAAACCTCTGATTTCTGCCAAAGGAGATGGTTCTGACCGGTGGAAAACACAGCTTTATTTCACTCCAAGTTTTCCAGCTCCTCTCTAAACCCTCAAAAAATCCCATAATTTTTTATTCTCCCTTCTTGGGGTCTCTTTCCTCTTCCCAGACAAGAAAAACAAACAGAAACCCTCACAACTGAGTGAGAAACCATCACTTTTTGGGCGAGCATTGGGTTGGTTCAGAGAGGGATTTCCCAACCAGAGCCCCGTGCCTTCTCACTGCCTCTCCTTCCCTCCCCGGGCAGATGGAAGGCAGCAGCTTTTTAATTATTAAAATTAGTGCATCCTTGAAATCACGTAGCCTGCTTTTGGCTCTGCAAATCACTGCTTTCGTGAGAGAGGAGCAGTAATAAAATTAACCGACAGAGAGGAATAAACAAGTGGCACAGATGTAAATATTATATAATCTGCATTTCCTAAAATATCCCTGGCTTGGCATCAGGAGTGGGATTCAACAGAGAACCAAAGCAAGGATGCTGATGGAAAACAAACAATAATAGAAGGCAAATAATAATTAATCATTCTGGGGATGGGGATTAATGTTTGCATGCAAACTTCCTGCCAAACACTCGAGGTGAGTTCTGTCCCCCTGGACCTCCCTCGATGCTGCTCAGGTGATGGTGGGAGAAGTGGGGAAACTGAGGCAGGTGGGAAGCCACCAGTGCTGGGCTTTGGGTGAAGGTGTTATTTCCAAAGTGAGCACTTCCAGGTTTGTATTCCAGGCTGGAGCAGATTTTTAGGTGGTGCAAAGTCACCCGAGTCATTTTAAGGCAGCAGAGGTGGAGCCCAGCTCTGTTTGCTCCTGGGGAATCCCTTTGCCCACACAGCTGCTGGAAAATATCCCACCCTGCCTTCCCTTTTTGCACTGCACCATAGAAATACAAAGAATCCCTCGGGAATCTCATGTTTTAATGGACAAATTAGTGCCAGGTCAGCTGCCCTGTCTGTGTCAGGTGCTGACTGCAGAGCACCAGCCCTCCCTGCCCAGGGCTGCTCCAGCCCTGGCACTGCTGTGCCCATTTATCGACACATTTATTGCATTTATCGGCACATTTATTGTGTTTATCAGCACATTTATTGCATTTATCCAATGGTTGCTGCTCCCTGGGATTGCTCCTGGCCTGGAGAAGGGGCAGTGCTGGATGCTGGCATCCCGAGCATCCCAGCAAAACACCTCCAGGAGCAGCACTCCGGGCACCACCACCCACCAGGCTGAGCAAAAGGAATTTCCCAGCAGCTCCTGGGCTTTGGAAAAACACAGGGGACACTTCGAGTGACCACAGAGACCTGCCAGAAACCACAGCAGGGTCACAGCTGGGTGACACCCACAGCTTTAAGGCACCCAGCTCTCCTTGGCTTTGCTCCCGTGCTTGGAAATCCAGGCAGTGTTGGCTGTGAGGTGACAATCCCTCTTCCATGTCCCGTGTTGGAAGTCACATTGGAGGGACACGTCCCATCTGGTGAGTCACAGGCTCCTGCTGTCACTCGGTACCTGCAGGGAGGGATGAGCAAACCCACGCCGGGTGACACAGCACAGCCCCATGTAAATATTGCCTTTTAGCTCTCGCCTCCTGAAGCCCCCGGAAGAGAATTAATTTCATTTCAGTTTGGAAACACTCCCAGCCTGCTGCTCCCTGCCGGGGCTGGCAGAGCCAGCTGGGTCAGGTGCTGACGGGGAGATGCTGCCGCTTCCCCCAGCTCCTCCCACGCCTGTCCCCGCTGGAAAAGCTGGAATTCCAGCTGGCTGTGATGCTCAGCAGAGCTCATTCCCCACTCCCCTGCCCGCGGGCAGGAGCGGGATCAATATCCCAGGAGAGCAGCCCCGGCCCTTCTGCGTGAGAGGGATTCACAACACCTCGGATCAAAAGCCCTCCTTTAATCCGGGAGACAGCGATCGATGGGAAATTAACTCTGCTTTGGGCCCGCTTGCTCCGGCAGGAAGGGGCTGTGTCGGGGGATGAATTTATCCTCGCTCTGCGGTGGAATCAAAAGGGGCTGCTCCCAGCTGCCTCCAGCCCGTTCGATATTTGGCTTTTCCTGCTTTTCCATCAGCCTGCAGACAGCTCCTGCTCCGAGACAACAGTGGGTGCAGCCACCTCCACACGCTGCAGTTGATGCTCCATCAGCATCCCCACACACAGGGGGTGTGGGACTGGGAGATGGGAACGGGCTGGGACACGGATGGAAGGGTGATGTGGCACTGGGATGTGACTCCAGTCCTTTCCCAGGGCTCTTTTTTCCTCACTCACATCATTTACAGGATAAATCTTGGCTGCCAGCGCTCCTCATGGCACTGGTGGTGCCCAGGGCCAGCTCACCCAGGTGACACTCATCGGTGAGAGGAATATAGGACTTGTCTTTACAAACAAGCTGTGGGCCTGCTGGTAGATAAGGCTAAGCACCATGAGATAAGGAAGACAATGGGAGGAATTCCATTGATTGATGAATTAAAGAGATATGGATCTTCAAACATACCAAAAGTCTGCCAACAAGGCAGAGGGGGGTTATACAGTAGAAGAGAATTTTTAGGCATTCCGGGAAGTCTGTACCTCTTGAGTACCTCAGGCAATGGGGAAAGAGAGAGGGAAATGCGGTCCGGGAAAGAGGGAAAATAGGATAAAAAGGAGGCTGCGACCTCCAAAAATCTGAGAGACCCCAGGGGAATGCCCCATGGCCTCTCCCTTTATTCGAATAAAGTAAAGGGACTCCTCTGTCTCCTTTTTGGACATAAACCTCTGGTGTTGGTGGATTAATTTTCCTGACATCGGTGTGGGGCACCAGGAATGACCCTCAGGGCTGAGGGGCAGAGCTCCCAAAGCCCATCCCATACTTTGAGGATCCCTCCCATCCCAATATCCCAGCCCAGAAGTGAAGCCAGGCGCGAGTGGGAAGGGTTTAAATGTGATTCCAATCCCGTGTGAGACACAATCTCTGCACATGAAACAGGTGAAGGGCCGTGTTCCCCCAAGGCACGGCCTTCATCGCACCCAGTGACGAGCTCCGAGCATCAGAGCGAGGGGAAAATCAAAGGAATAAAGTACATGATTATAGACAGCAGAAAATCCTCGGCGAAATTGTCCCGATTGCTTTTGAAGCTGCTGCCGGAGATGCTATTTCCTTTTGTGTTGTTACTGTTTTGAAGGGGAGGGAGGGAAAAAAAAAAAAAAAAAAAAATCTGTATTCTCCCCAAAGCAGGTTGCTGCTGTACTTTCTGTAAACGCCTTGCCATCCCATCAGCACCGCATTAAACCAACATTTCGAATTCAAACCAACGACGCTCGTGGATAAATGGAGCGGTAATGGCAGGAATTAGCAAGCAGGGCACAGGATTGAGGCGGCGATGATTTACGAGGCTCAGGCAGCAACAATCAAAGGCATCAGATCACTTCTTTGCTGCCCTGCGTGCACCTATTTGCATTTTATCCCTGACAGCTGGGTTTTAAAGGGAACTTCTCGCCCGATTGGTGAAGAGATGCTGCTCTTTCTTTTTTTTTTTTTTTTTTTTTTTTTTTAAGAAGAAAAA
>VZRV01000152.1:65030-131128 GCA_013398115.1 Falcunculus frontatus
TTTTTTCGGTTCTTAGCTGAAGGAAATCGTCAGGAAAAGGGTGAGGGGAGTGGAATTTCTCCCTGCAGCCGGTGGGATGTTGTGCCTGTGCTGGTGATGGCTTTGGGACCGCTCCTCTCCAGGGGGAAAGGGCTGGGGATGCTCCCAGGCTCTGGAGGGGATGCAGCGGGAAGGAGCTGCTGGAAAAGGGGCTCCTCTGGAATCCCACAGCCCAGGGTTCTCCCTGGGGATTCCTCTGAGTTCTCCTGGGCGCTCTGGGCTTGTTTCTGGGGCAGCGCGAGGAGCTGGGAAGGGAAAAAACCAACGAGAAAACCAGGAATGCGCTGGACTCTTTAACTCCCCTAAAAGGCTGCTGGCCCGGGGGTGCAAATCGGGTGCAAATCGGGTGTAAATCAGGTGTAAATCATCGGTGCCTTCGGGATTTTATGGCAGGGAGCTGCTGTGTGTAAAACCTGAGCAATGGATTTGGTGGGAAGATGCCAAACAGGGCCGGGTGACCCCAGTGCCCTCGCGATGGTGACAAGAGGAGTTTCCTGTCACCCACTGATGAAACTGGGGCTGGCCGTGGGATAGGGATAAAGGAGATGCTCAGGGAGGGAAAAGATGGGAATACAGGGGGTAAAAACAGAGCCCCAGAGGCTGGGGGCTGCTCCTTGCCATGGTGGTGAAGAAAACCCCACCTTGCCCTGGTTGTCTGCCATAAGAGAAAAGAGAAATTCTGCTTTGGGGCCGAGGGACAAGGAAATCTGGGGGATTGCTGAGCTTTCCTTTCAGATCTGAGCATTTTGGAGTTCCATGGCCTGGTTTTGCAGAGCCCTTGCCTGACCTGTGGCTTCTTTTTCAGCCAGTAGCTGGTTTTTAAATGTGCCCTGACTGAACTCGGCTCCTCACAAACCTCTCTGCTCCCTCGGTTCATCAATAAGGGGGAAAATCTATAGCGAGCACTTAAAGCTGCCTCAGCCCTGGCTGCTCAATGGCCTTTGTGAGAAAAATAATAGAAAATAAAATGAAAACTAGCAAAGCTTTCCTTTGCCACACTCCACAGGAGCTCAGTCCTGGCGTGGTCCCACTGCTGCTGGAGGGGCCCTCTGAGATAATTCTGATTTTGCTGAGTGCTGGTGGTGCTGATTTTGTCTCTGCCCTTGGCCTCAGCCTCCTCCCTTTTCTGCTTGACTCTTTTCATATCCAAACTTTGCCTCTGCCCTTTGCCAGGCTCAGAAAAGCCCCTGGGAGGACTCTGCACCCCTGTCCTGGTTCAGCACAGCTTTCTCCTTACACAGGAGGAGGGACAATCGGGGCATTTGGAACACCTGGCACGTCCAGGTGTGGGATGTTTGTCACTTTTTGGGATGCAGGAGAGGGGCTGGCTTTGTTTTGCAGCCCCTCCACTGCCTCCAATTCC
The DNA here is from genome assembly GCA_013398115.1 of Falcunculus frontatus. Taxonomy (NCBI): domain Eukaryota; kingdom Metazoa; phylum Chordata; class Aves; order Passeriformes; genus Falcunculus; species Falcunculus frontatus. The sequence continues at coordinate 66,433 of VZRV01000152.1, forward strand.
CTTTTCATGCAGGGACAGGAGCCAATATTTGCTCTGCAGCCTCCCTCATGCTCCTGCATGCATTTCAGCCAGCTCTTGCCTTCACCTGCAAACAAGAGGGATGTCACTGCTGGCCCCATTCTTCCCCTCTTCTACCTCGTTTCAACAGATGGAGATTTCAGCAAACAGGCAGGATTTTGGCACTTGACTCTTCTGCTGCTCCAGGGGCTGAAACAAAGCCACACCAAGCAGCTCTGCTTCGTTATCTGATGTGGCTGCAGCCACGAGGTGCAAAAAACAAAGGAAAGTAACCAAATGAACCGGGTGGGAATTTCTGTGCTTGTCATTGTCCCTTTTCCTGATGAGCAGGGACGGAGCTGAGAGGGGAGAGGGGCTCTTTGCTCTGCCAGGGTGCCCCTCTCTCTGAACAAATGCTCTCGTTTAGACCAGCACTGCCATTCCCCCCTGAAAGTGGGAGGACTTCAACATTTAAAATGAGAAGAGAATTAAAAATATCCCCTTTTTTTCCTCCCGCAAAGTGGGGAAATCTATTCTTTAACCCAACCCACTCATCACTGGAATCCATCCTTATTTGCAAGGACATGGAAATTCATCTGGGTTCTGCAGGAGATGGAAACAGCAGGGGAGCTGCTGGAAAGTTCCCTTCTGGCTCTCACATCCAGGAGCAGGAGCCAGGAGGGACCTTGACCACCAAAGCACAACTTGAGGTGGGTTATGGAGGCACTTCCCTGGGAATAACGAGGATGGAGGGGCTGGAATGTGTCCAATAAAGGGAAATTTATTCACAAGGCTCCTGCAAATCCAGACCATGACAATATCAGTCTCAGCTGGTCACTTCCTGATCCAAATCTCTGAGTGGCAGGAAAAAAATTGCAGCTCCTGGTCCCAGTGTGGGAACGAATGGGACTGGGACAGCAGGGAGAAAACAGGGTCTGGAAAATGTGGGGGGCACTGCTGGGTGGAGATGATGCTGATCCCGTGGAATCATGGAATGATTTGGGGTGGAAGGGTCTTAAAAATCATCCAATTCCACCCTCTGCCATGGGCAGGGGCACCTTCCACTGTCCCAGGTTGCTTCAACCTGGCCTTGAGCACTTCCAGGGATCCAGGAGCAGCCACAGCTTCTCTGGGCACCCTGTGCTGGGGCCTCCCCACCCTCTGAGTAAAGAATTCCTTGCCAATATCCCACCTAACCCTGCATTAAGATGGAGAAAACCAGGGTATTTCCCAGGCTGCCACATCCCTAACCTTGCAAGGTCTTTTTTGGGATTTTTTTTTTGTTGTTTCCCCCCTTTTCTGACACAAACCATGGGCAGCACAGAGGGGCTGGTTACTGTATGAGGGGACCAGCAGATGAATTTACATGGTTCTGTTTCTCTGGGTGTTTAAATGCCATTTTAAATCTATTTTTACTGCTGCTCGAGTGCCAAAGTCTCCTTCCAGGTGAGTGCAGAGCTGGCTGGGTTTGCTGCTCCTGGGCTGTCCCTGCTCCCAGTGAGGGAAGAGCAGGGCCAGGAGCACTTTGTGCCTCCCCCAGCACCAACACCTCAATTTGGGTGAAATAAAACCGGGCAGGGGGAAGAGTTTGGCTCCAAGAGGCTTTTCCCAGAAAACAGAAGGAAATAAGGAGCAGGCGGCTCCATCAGAACAGCACAAATGTTTCATCAATTCTTGCTTAACTCGGCAAACCTTCCTCAGATAGAAAGTTTGCAATTATTACCTGGATCAAGACAGCTTAATTAAGCAATTAGGATGTGGAGCTAAGAGCCTTTGCAGAGCGAGCTGCAGCGCTTTAATTTGGGGCCTGCTCGTGCGTGCAGGAGAGCGACGGCTTGGGAAAAAGCAACTTTTTTTCCCTTTTCCTTCCTTCCAAACAGCTCCACCATCAAATTAATGAGATGGGGCACATCCACAGGCACTGGTGGGAATTTTGCCTGGATCAGGATGCAGTAAATCACTGACTAAAGCCTTGCTCCAGCTGGAGACGATGGCTCCTTGGAGAGCCTGAGGAAGGCAGGACGGCTCCTGAAATCCCTCCTGTGGCTTCCACACAAGTAAACAAAACCAGCGAGGTGGCTCCAGGGAGTGATGTGCTGGACAACCTCCAAAATCTCTGGAATCAGAGCTGCAGCTTCCCAGTGATTCTCAGCCAGCTCCAAAGAGGGCTGAGATGGGGAGTGAGGAGGGCACAGGACACACTCCTGGACATCAGCCTTGTTTTCAGGCCCTGCCCCTCTGTTTGGGGGGAATTTTGGCAGCAGGAACACCCCTTTAATCACAGGGAGTAGTGCTGGGGAGGGAATGGCACAGGAAAACTCCCCAGCACCTCCTCGCTGAGTGAACACTCGATCTGTGACCAGCAGCTCCACGGGGCACAGCTCCTCTTCTGCAGCTCTGGGAAAAGCCTGAATTTCAAAGGTAAAAAAAAAAAAATCAACCCTGCCAGGTCTGTGAGCTCCTTAACCTCCCTCTCCAGTGGCCTGGAAACACCAGAGCTCCCCTGGTGTCCCACGTGCTGCCATCTCCCGTGCCCATGGATGGGTTTGACAGCTCCTGATGCTCTGCAGCCGGGCAGAGCCTGGGGCTGAGCTCGAGGAGGGGAACAGGAGAAGGAAAGAGCTGAGTGGTTTTTGACTTGGGTTATAAAATCTTTATGGGAAGTGAGGAGAACCCCTGGAGGCTTGGAATTGTACAGTTCTGGGTCCGGGTTTTTGGGGCTGGAGATGAAATTCCTGTTTGGCAATACCCAGAGGTGCCAGCCTGGGGTGGGGAGTGATGCCCACCAGCCAAATCCCACCAGGAACGCACTGGGAGGGGACAGCAGGGCCTTGCTTGGGGCACTTGGGGGCAAACGTGAAGGAAATGGTGGCATTTGGAGCCCAAAATAAAAATTATTGCGCAAACTCTTGAGAATTTGGGTATTTTTCCACTATTTTCATTTAACCCTCCAACACATCCATGAAATGTGGATGCTCCAGGCTGGGTCCTGACAAATCCTTGGTGGTGTTTTCATTGCCTGGATGGGGTTTTGAGGTTGCCTTTTGGGGTCTGATCCAACGGCAGCTGCAGGGCAATGGGAATCTTACTAAGGACAATTCCAGGCGAAACAGATGAGGAGAAGGATGGGAAAGGAAGTGGGTGTCCAGCTCAGAGGGCTGATTTAAGCTGCTCCCTTTGGGGCTGTCCCTTTAAGGAAGCCTAAAATCATAATTAAAGGCTGCAGGCACAAACCACGGCTTTTCCTTAATATCTTTGGGTAATTAAAATTTGTCAGTGGGGGAGGATTAGCACAGGTTTTACACAGGATTTCAATTTCAACTTCTTCTGATCCCTTGAAGTCTCTGCCTGTTTGTTTTTTTTTTTCCAGCAAACTTCAATCTGACAAACTTTAATAGACCTGCAAATGAGACCCAGTGAGGTCCAGCTCATGTGAGGAGCTGCTGATGCGTGCTGGATTTGGGATCCTCATGGTGATGCCTCCTGCAGCCACCTGGAAACAGAGACTAGACAAGAGGAAGGGAATAAAGACAGGTATTTATTTGAAGGGCCTTCAAGGTACACCCTGGGGGAGCCAGAGGCTGCTTCCAAAAATTGGACCCCAAGATGGACCCCAGGTCACGAGTTCTTCACACTTTTATAGGTTTGGATCATTTGCATATCAGGGTTTATTCTCCAATTAAAGCCCCAGTTTTAGCGATGTAACGCCCCTCAGCTTGCCCCCCTTAGAATCTTTAGTTTACACATTTTGGGCCTAAAAACAGCCTGGCTGTCCTTGAAGGCAAAGCCTGGAGAGGCTTTGTTATGTCTGCCCAGTACGAGAGAGCAGGAATTACAGGCTCCAAGGAACTTCAGAGTTACACTCTAAGCAGTACAGAATTTGAAAATATAAAAGTTAAAACCTAAGGCATCATTCCCAATAATAATTCCCTGGGGAATAACCCGGGCTGTGAGGGCTGAGGATGCAGCCAGGATCACGGAGATGTGGGAAAACTGATCCTGACTGGAATTAACACTTTGAAAGCAGTGAAGATGAGGCTGAATCAGCTGAGATTTCAAGCCAGAGGTGGCCAGACAAGGCTCCATCACTCGCCCATCTTCAAATCGTGCCTGCTGCAGACCTGAAGCAGGGCTGTGGAATGGAGGAAGACAGCTGAACCATCAGAAAGCTGATGGATTTGGACAGGAGGAAGGTGTTTTAAGCAGAAAAAAAACCCCTTTATACCGAGCTTTTAAGCAGAAAAGTCAGGATTTGAGCTCCACCTCACCTGGGAAAAACCAACAGACCTCTCGTGTAGGGAAATTGGAGATAAAACACCGAGGTACCCATTGGAGACACAACACCACAAACATTTATTTATCACTCAACATTCTGGCTGCAAACAAAACACCCGCTGCAATTTGTCCTGCTGAAAACACAGCGGTGTTTTTCGCACTCCCTGCTCCCTCCTCTTCCCACCCAGCCACGAAAGTGGGTGGGAGTCGAAAGTGCTGAGCCAAAATGTGATGGAGGCAGAGAAGGAGAGGATGAGGATTTCAATTTACTGCAGAGCCCGTGGGTGGGGGCTGTGATTGCCCACGAGGAAATTGCCAGGGATGCAGATATTTTGCAGAGCTCCTTATTTACCTTCTCCTTTACTTTGCAAGTAAATAAGAGATTCAATAAGAGCTGGCAATTTTCTCACTCGCAGCCTCCGAGCAGCTCTCTATTTTGGATGATGAGCAGTAATTCCAATGTTCCACCTCAAAAAAAAGCCCTGGTGCTCACACAAACCCTCCCAGCCTTCCACGCTTTATATTTTCCTAATGGAAAGGGTTTATTTTAGTAAGAAATTACCCTTCATTTATGGAAAAGATGTTTGATTACTTGGAAAAAAAAAATTCCTGCTGAGCCCCAGTGATGGGTGGTTTTGTGTTGATGAGGTGGCCCTGGTCTTTTTGGGGTGTCTTTGGTATTGACATAAAATGCAAAATATAAAATGTGAAATATAAATATACAATAAATATAAAAGATAGCAAATAAAAATAAAATATAAAATAAATATAAAAGATAAAAAATAACTAAAAAATAATAGAATATAAAATATAAAATGAATATAAAAGATAAAAATAAATAATAGAATATAAAATATAAAATGNAATAAAAATAAATTCTAAACCATAAAATAAATACAAAATATAAAAAATAAAATATAAAATATAAAAAATAAAATTCAGATGCCATCAATAGGTTGGGAAGCTCTGGAATATCCATCTTGTTGGCACCTGCCTTCCTGACTGGGACTATCAGATGCAATTTCCCGCAGAGGTGGCTCAGGGTGACAATTTGGGGAGAGGGAAGGTGGGGAGATGGAGGAGAAGGGATCCCAGCCATGGTGATTGTCTCCAGGAGAGGGTTGGGAAGTGTGAGTGGCCCTTCCATGGGATCAAAGCCATTTGGAAAATCAGATCTGGGCAGGTTTGGAAGCAGGACACCATCACGGTCTGCCAACAATGGACATGGACAGTGCTGGGTGGGAAATTTATCCTCAGCAGCAGCAGCTTATTTTGAAGAGACCTCCAGGGAAGTCACTGAAATTCCAGTGGCTCCATGGGAGAGAGGTGGGAGGGAAGGGCTGGGAACTGGGATTTGTGTTCCCGGCAAAAAACTTGCTTTAAACAGCACCTGCTAAACCCAGCCCCAGCTCCAGGCTTCCAGCAGCCAAAATTCTGGATTTGGAGATTCCAGAGCCCGTCCATGGCCATGGAGATTCGTGGAATCCCAGACTGGGTTGGGTTGGAAGGGACATTAAAGGGCAGGGACACCTTTCCTTATCCCAGGCTGCTCCAAGCCCTGTCCAACCTGGCCTTGAACATTCCAGGGATGAGTTTTCCAGGAGTTTCCTGCACTCTATCAAACCCCAGGTGCTGATGTCAGCAATGTTTGGGGACCACTTCTCATCTGTCCCTGAGAGAAAATGACTCTCCTTGAATCCAGTGGTGTTAAGGTGAAGTTTGGAGTCGGCCTGGCTCATGCAGAGGTGGCTCTGTGCAAGAGCCCATGGAAAATTCACGGAAAACTCCTGGGAAAATGCCTCTCATCTCCTGAATTAGCTCCCTGCAGCTCCAAAAAAAAAAAGCCCTGAATAATGCAGACAGGAAAATGAGCACAGGACAATCTGGCTGTCACCCAGCTTATCCAAATATTGCTATTTTTGGGCTTTGTTTGAGTTTCTCAGTGCCTCAGAGGCACATCCCGAGCTCCCGGTGCTTTTGATCTGGGACGCGCTGAATAATTCCCTTTAAACAATAATAAAAGAGGAATTTTTTCCACCACGCCGCTGCCATAGCAACCACTGATGTCATAAATGTGGGGACATGACTTCATGGCAGCACCTGAGCTCACGAGGAACCTCTGCCCCAGAGCAAATATCCTGCAGCAGAGTGGGGAATACGGAAAACGGAGGGAACAGCTTTCCATAAATTCCTTTTCCTTCTGCTGAGGGTGAACTTCCCTTTCCAAGGCATCCACTGGATTGTTAAGAGTGGGGATCTCCATGCAGAAAGAATTTGGTTTTGCAGGTTCTGACCCATTCCCAGCTCTCCCTTGGGAAGCTGCAGAGCTGCACAAGTGAGATTGGAAATAATTCCAAAGGGATAAAGGATTTTTTTGGTTTTTTAAGATTTTCTTGGCAGCACTGGGTGGGAATCCAGGGCTTGTGACCCAGCCCCTGCTCCCCCAGGAGAGGAAAAAGCTCTCCTGTTCTATCAGGATCCTGTGAGAGCAAATGAGAAGTCATTTGGGGGCATTAAAACCATCTGAGGGAATCCAAGCCACCACTGATGGCTGCAGCAGGGAAAAGCTCTGTGGGAAGAGCTCCCTGCACTTCCCAGGGATTGCTCCGGGAGGGCTGAGCTGGGAGGCTCTTAGGAGGCATCCTGAACAAAAATAAAATGTTCTGAGGCATTTCCAACTCAGCCTGGAGGCGATCTCTGTCTGCAGCCCTTGGTTCACTTCACCATCTGGCAGGAGGAGCTGAAATCCATTTCCATCAGAGGCTTTGCCAGGAGGAGGAATAAAGGGAAGGTGGGAGCTGGTTTTTCCTTCAGGCTCCTGCTGCCTGGGCAAGCAGGAGGCTTTGCTTGAGCCCGTGTTGTCATCGCCCAAATCTGCAGCAAAAAGCAAACCCTGAGGGGTCTTTGCCTCCCCACGGGCTGGGGAATCTGGCCAAGGCTTGGAAAACCCAGCTATTCCCAGCCTGGCTGCTTAAAGAGCCCTTGATTCTGGTGTGAAATTCTAAAAAAATGACTCATTGGGGTTCACTCTCATCGATAACCAGCATCTGAGGGCAAGGAGCAAATCCCAGCATCCCAGTGCAGTGCCCTGCAGATCCAGCACCTGGGAAAGGGAGAAACCAGGGCCACACCTGGATATTCAGGGTGGGTTTTAGTCCCCAAAAAGGAAGCTCAGCTCAGCCTCCCTAAAGCTGCCTCATGTCCACGCACATATTTCACACAATATTTTGTAGAACAGAGAGGGCTCTGTCTGCTGGAAGCCTGATTTTGCTGCTCGTGCTGGTGCCTGCCAATAACAAATAGATCCATTTATAAAATCTCTGTCATTGTCACCAGGCAAGTTCCTGCAGGGCCACTGAGACGTGGGCCTCGGGCCGAGTTTTATTGCTCCCTCCATCATCTCCCCCCCTTGCCTGCACCGAATTTTCAAAACCCATTATTCACATCAGCCTGGGCTTCCAGGGAACAGCTTTCCAATAGTTTGCAAATATCATCTTTGGAACAAAAGCCATTCCCCCTCTGCAGAAAAAACAAAGGGGTGTGTTGTTCGAGGCTTCAGCAGGTTCCCGCTGTGAGCTGAAAAGGGATTTTTGCCGCTCTGTGGGTTTTCCATGTGGCAGTGACAGGCAGAGGAACCAGTGGAGACCCTGGAGGTGAGCGCTGGATGATCTGGTGGTGCCAGCTGGGATCGTGCAGAGGAGTGAGAGGGCCAAAAAACACCCAAAAAAGCCTGCACAGGGCCAAAAAACGCCTCTGAAACAGCCAAGAGGCTGCCCTGCAGTTATAAATACCAAAGGACAAGTCCGTGGTTTGCCCTAAAGCCACGACTCCCCCAGGCTGGGATGGGGTGGCTCCTCATGGAGATGTCCTGGGGAGAAGGAAAGGATGGGACCGAGCATCCTCTCACTCCTCCCTCCTCTGCCACAACCAGATTTATGGGACAGAGAGCTCCAGGGCACAGCTCAGAGCTTGGTTAGTTCAGGGAATGCCCTTGAACAGCCTAAATTCCCCCAATTTCTCACTCCCTGCTGCACACAGGAGGGGCTGTGCCCTCCCCAGGGCTTGGCACAGCTCCTCTCGCTCGGCCTCGGATCTGCTGGAAGTTTCCCTTCTTAGCTGCAATTTCCACTCCCTGCCCCAGCCTTCCTCCTCCCCTCCCTGGCAGTAACAGCATTTCAGCCCCCAAAGTGGGACAAATGACGATTTTATATTCACTTGTCGTCCTCGAGATTAAATATTCTTAAATAATAACACCAAAAAGGCTTAGAGCAAGGGAGGGAATCCTCCAGAGGTCCTGTTAATTCAGCACAGCCCAGAGACACAGGATTAGAGGGTGGGTCAGGCTCTGCCCACTGCAAGGTACAGGATTTATTTGTCCTGGAACAACGGGGTTTTTCTGAGCTGGTTTCACGTAGAAGCTTAAAATCAGGAGGACGTTAATCTGCTTTTCCGGTCCCTGCCTTTAATCAAAGCCTGTTGTAATTAATGTGCACGCTAATAACTCTGGAAATGCAGGGCAGGTTTGATGGGAAGAGTCTGCACAAAGGGAATTTCAACCAGGAAATGCAGTTTGGGGTGGTTTTGGGGCTTTCTGAAGGGAAAGAGCCGCACTCCCCTCGCACCACAATGGGCCGGTCAAATTCTTCCTGTGCAAAATTCCACCTGATTTGGTGAGCGAGGAATGCCAGAAAAAGGCAGGAGGGGGAAAAGGGGGCCTGGGTGGCTGTTTCACCCCTCCACAGCCCCCTTGGGAGCTGCCACCATGGAGAAGATGGAAAAACACCCCTGGAATAGGCTGGAAAGCAACGCTGACATCACCCCATGAGAGTGCCAGCAGGGGATGGAGAGAGCCACAGCCCTGCCCTACCGTTAAATATTCCTTGCCTTAGGAGAAAAAAAAAAAATTCCGGATGGAGAGAAATGCAGAAACTTGTTGAATTAACCCCGAGATTTAATGTCCAGCTGTTGTGGAGTTTAGAGGCGTAAAAGATTATTGAGCTCGGAGGTCCTTTGCCACAGGGACCAACAATTTCTGCTGCAACGGGGCTATCAAGAATTGGGATTGTGTTTTATGGGGCTGATATATGGCCCCATAAAGGAGAGACAAGGTCTCTTTCTTCTCTCTTTGAGTAGTCAGTGAGTCAAGCTGCAAAGCCACAATAAACTCAGCTGGAACGCTCAGGATTCCAAAGCAGCAATGCCAAAGTCTCCATATTATTACTATTAATTATTCCTATTATGACATTAATTTCTAAGCCATCAATCTCCACACTATTTGGGTACTGTGACTTAAATTTAGCTCCAAATTAGCATACATTAGCTAAATTAATGTAACATACCATATGTGGCAAAAACTAACGCAACATAATGTGGAATAAATTACAATAATTTAACATTGACTCTCAGGACTTGATGAGACTGTAAATCTTCTTTAAGAACTGAGATTAAAGCAAGAAACATTAAAAAGTAAATTCGTTTTACGCAGGAACAGCCTTTGCAAAGGCCGTGTTTGGAAACACAGTTCATTTAGGGAAAGGTTTCATCCAATTTGCCACTTAATGGCGTTGCTTTGCAATTACAACGTTCCCTTTCACCCAGAGCACCTGCAGCACTCTCCCAAGAATAATTCATTTGCTGTGTGCCTCACAAAGCCGAGGAGCATCAGCATCCCCAGGTTTTACACGGAATGGGAATGAGTTGAGGATAAAGGAGAGCGCTCGGCCTAGGCCAGGGCTGGGCCTCGGAATTCCTGGCTCCTGATTTTCTCCATAAAATCCCTGCTGCTGCTGGTGCCAGTGATGGAACCTCCCTCCTCAGGCTCTGCTCAGGCACCAGATCCAATTCCTGCCAGGATGGAGGGGATAGGCAGAGCCCCGTGGGATGGAGGTGCCAACGATTCCCACCCGCCGCCGCCATTCCAAGGAGGATGCTAAAGCTTCTTCCCACCCCATGTTTTGTTGGAGGAGGTTCCCAGCTTTAGCAAAGCGATGTTCTTACTGCAATAATCACGCGGAGATCCTGCTGGATCCCCCTTCCTGCTCGCTGCTGATGTGGCTCTCCCCATCACCATCCACTGGATCCCAGCTCGTGCAGCACAGGGAATCTCTTCCCCCATTCCCTTGTCCCTCAAAGGGACACGAGCAGCACAGGGAATCTCTTCCCCATTCCCTCATCCCTCAGAGGGACACGAACAGCACAGGGAATCTCTTCCTCCATTCCGTTGTCCCTCAAAGGGACACGAGCAGCACAGGGAATCTCTTCCCCTATTCCCTCATCCCTCAAAGGGACACAANTATTCCCTCATCCCTCAAAGGGACACAAGCAGCACAGGGAATCTCTGCCCCCATTCCATTTTCCCTCAGAGGGACACGAGCAGCACACGGAATCTCTTCCCCCATACCATTTTCCCTCAGAGGGACACGAGCAGCACACGGAATCTCTTCCCCCATACCATTTTCCCTCAGAGGGACACGAGCAGCACACGGAATCTCTTCCCCCATACCATTTTCCCTCAGAGGGACACGAGCAGCACACGGAATCTCTTCCCCCATACCATTTTCCCTCAGAGGGACACGAGCAGCACACGGAATCTCTTCCCCCATACCATTTTCCCTCAGAGGGACACGAGCAGCACAGGGAATCTCTTCCCCATTCCCTCATCCCTCAAAGGGGCACGAGCAGCACAGGGAATCTCTTCCCCCATTCCATTTTCCCTCAGAGGGACACGAGCAGCACAGGGAATCTCTTCCCCCATTCCCTCATCCCTCAGAGGGACACGAGCAGCACAGGGAATCTCTTCCCCCATTCCCTTGACCCTCAGAGGGACACGAGCAGCACAGGGAATCTCTTCCCCCATTCCCTTGACCCTCAGAGGGACACGAGCAGCACAGGGAGCGTTGCTACAATTCCTGCACTCCAGGAGGAATCCCAACCCCATCTCCCTCTCTGTGGGAAGCTCTGTCTCCCTGGAGAGCCAGACCCCTCTGGAGAGGAAGGGAGAGGAGGGACAGTGAAGACGTTGCCCTTGGAAAATGCAGGAGCAGGTCTATTAGTCAGAGGAAATCCATTACTCAGGATGATGGATGCCCTTTCCCGCTGCGTCGTTGGAATTAAAACCCGGATCCTTGTTGCAGCTCGCTGAGGACACTCATTTACATGACAAGTACACAGATTCCAACTCCCGGGATTTCTGCTGGAAATCAGAGCTGCTCTGGCCTTTGGAGGGTCGCCCCTTTCTGGTCCCCACCTTTAGGAATCCCACCAAAAGACCCCAAATCCCCCATGGTGTGTGATGGAGCACCAGCAATGCTTCCCCCAAGGGGGATGGGGTGAGTTTGGGGAAGCCCTGGGGGGTGTCTGATGGGATTTCCTCATTAAGGACAGCTCAGGGGTGGCCCTGAGATCCTAAGAGATGCTTATGGGGAAGATGAGAGGCCTGGTGTTCCCTCCAGGGACCGTCCTGAGCCACAATTTCTGAGCCCCAAACACACCCCAGAGCCACCAGCCACCAGCCCAATTCCCGCTGGATGATGGCAGATCCTCACCTAAAAAACCTTTGAGCCCAAACCAAGAGGCAAAACAATTAGAAAAGCTGGCTCCAAGTGTGCTGGAATAGGAGAAAATTCATGAAGCAGGTGAAATTCCTGGCCATGAGCTGCCTGCTCTCCATCCCTGCATCTCTGCATCCTTCCCTCTGCTCAGTGGGGTCCTGCTGAGGAGCTCCCATTGCAGGAATAAACCCCTACAAATCAGCATGGAACACCATTCCCATGGAAAATGCCATTTTCCTACTCAGTAAAGGGAGAAAAGGGTTTTAAGCCAGGCACAAGGATGACAAAAGCCTTGAGGGCCTGGGCACCACCCTCAGCAGGAAGGTGCTGATGGAGGGAAATATTATTTTTCAATATTAAACCAATCTTGAAGTGACTCAGAATCCGGTGACAGTGAGGTAATTTAATCAACCAGCTCCAAATCATTTCACCTTTGGAGTAAGAAAATGCTCTAGTGGGAAAAATCACAAACGAGATGTTCCAGGGCGCCTGAAATCTGGTTTTGGGGTATTTTTACATCCCATCCTCCGAGATGTTATGACACAACGGCAAAATGTGAAAACACAGGGATTTTCTGAGCGACAAAAAATTGAAATTTCGCTCACTCCTCGGCAGGCGTGAGCTCGATGTTATGAAGGAGGTTTTAAAGCTGTGGAGAAGGTGATGAAAGAATATTAATGATATTCTTAGATGAGCAGTAAAATACACTGATGCTGCTAATAAATTGTAGCTGCTTCCGTGCCCCTTGGGATTTGGGTCGGATACAAGCTGATCTGAGGGATAATTTTGGTTGTGCTTTGCTGGGATGGGGTGGAGGAGGAAGGTTAAAGTTGGGGACAGTGGCTGTGCTGGGAGGACACGGTGAAACCTGGGGTGATCCCTCACCTCAGAACAATGCAGCCCACACTGAAGGGACCATTAGAAACGCAGGAAGGGCAGCTAAAACCTCCAAATTATTCATCAGTCCCCAAACCCCTGGTTTTTATCTTGCAAATAAGATGTCAGATCTCAGGAGCCTTAATTCAGTCCCTGCTTCCCCAATTTGGCGGCCCATCCGTAAGGATTTGCTGTTAAATATCCCACATTCACCAATTCCTCCATTTATTGGCTTCATTTGAAACCATCCTGGCCATCTTTTTCTGTCGGCAGGAGATATGACAGAGCCCTTCCATGGCGAGAATTGACTATAAAAGGTGCTAATAAAGGAATCAATCTAACATTATAGCACATATTTAGAATTAATTCTACCTATTCTCCCCCCCTCGAGCAAGAGACAGCACCTAATAACAGCGGGATCATCTGGAAAGGTGCAGCCCTTGATTTAAAAACTGACGAGTGGCAGGGTAATGGGATTAAAAATGAATTGCCATTCCTAATGGTTTCCCACAGCATCCATCTCGCTGTCAGGGCTTCCCAAACAACACAGCCTGAAATTAGTCTGGCTTGTTTTAAGACTCTTCCTAATGATCCTCTGAATGGATCTCTGCGATTTGGCAACATCATTTTAGAGTTAAATATCAGCTCATTTATTCTTGGTTCTGTCGTGATGGCACACGAGGGGTTCTTCACGTAGCAGCGGATAAAATAAAGTGAATAAAGTGAATAAAGTGGATAAAATAAAGTGAATTATTGGGGGAGGAGCAGAGGTTTTGTTGCTCTGCCACCATGAGCAGCCCAAGCGTGGGGCCACAGGTTGGTGGGGTCTTGGTGGAAAGAAGCTTTAATTTGGGAGATGGGTCTCTTTTTTCCCATTGCAGAGGTGTGGGATGGGTGCAGGGCTGCTCCCTCAGCAGGCTGTGCCATTCCCAGATGGATATTTTTGGATTTTGCAGCCTGCATCACACCTTGACAATCCTGTCCCGGTTTAAGCGCGGCCCTGACCCCACCCCATTTCCTTGGAGTACAAACCCCTCAGGGTGAGGCAGCACATTAAAGCATTATTTCCCTTTTTTTCCCCACTTTCTCAAATCCTAAACTTTTCCATATCCCAGGGGAAATAAAAAAACAACGAGTCTTTGATATTCCCTGGCACATCTCGTGCGAAGCTCCCTGGGATTCTTGGTGGTGCCACCACCAGCCCTGGGAACGGAGGCAGAGGCAGCTCAGCTCCCCAGCACAGATGCCTGGAAAGAGGTGTGGAAGGAGAGACACCAAAAATAAACTCAGGGCTTTCCCTTTTCTTTCTCCTTGCAGGGCAGATCCTGCAGGCTCGGGCTGAGGGTGATTCATTCCCATGCATGTGGGTGCCCACAGAAGTGTTCCAATCTCCCTGTGCGTGTCCCCATCCCCCTGCACGTCCCAATCTCCCTGCTCGGGCAACACAAATCAGATCCAGACCCAGTCCAAATCCAGCATTCCCAGTTCTGGGTGCAGCCTGGGAGCTGGGATTCCTCTAATTTCAAGCACCATCCCTCTGGGTACCAAAGACATTAAAAGAGCTGCTTTCAATTTCCATCTTCTAAGGGGTTTATTAATAAACACTGTGGGTAAATATCCTCCATCCAATTATGACAAACACCTTGAAGGTACAGTGTCCTTTTAAACAAACATTAGATGCCTTATTAAATCCAAATTAAATGCTCACTGAGGGCCATTCATTGACAAAAAGCTGTTTCCCAGAGTAATGAGTGGGTCACCTCACCGGGGCATCGCTGCCCGACCTTGGTGTCCTGAGGGACAGCCCTGCAGAATGCACCAAGAGCTTGGCTGATGAACGGCTCTGGCAAAATGCTCTTGACCTTAGGAGACGCTCCAAAATGATGAACACTTAATGATGAAAGGCTCCAGCAAGAGGTTGTTTTAATTTCTAGCCAGAAAGTGCAATTTTCACGTTCCTGGTGGGGGAGGGAAGGGAGAGAGGAGGGTGAGTTTCAGTGTTCGACAAAAGCTGGTTTAACAGCATGGCTGAAAGGCACTGCAGGGGCTGGGGGGGGATGTGCAGGGCTTTCCTCAGCCCCTCTCAACTCAGGACAGATGGAACCATTGGGTTTTTCCTCAGGGTCTTTGGGGGGTGCCACTCCTAACACCCTCCACCCTCCCAGGCTTACAGCATCCTCCAAGCTGTCTTTTTATTCTCCCAGCCCTTCACATCCAAGGGGACACCAGTTAAAGCCCAGTATCACCTCATCCCTCTGCGTTCTGCCACCCCTGACCCCTTCTTCCCAAATTCCAGCACCAGCTGAGGCGCCAGGGAGAGCCCAGCACCTCCCGAGCAGGGATTGCTCCACCCCTGAAGCCTTTGCTTTTCTCCCTCCTGAAGGCAATAAAAGTAAGGAGAGGAATGATGGTGCCATCTGCTCCTGGGGCTTGTCACCTGCTCTGACAAGGCCATTTGTTTTTGTCACTGTCACACACACCCCCTGGGTAGCCCAGAACCCCAGTGCCTTTTCCCTGGCATCCTCAGAAAGGTGGGAAAAGAAGCATGGAGGTGCATCCCTTCACTTGGAGGGCCCCGGGAAGGGATGGAGAGGTTGTTTCTGAGCTGGAGATGACACAAACCCTGGGACAGAATAGCTTCAGGGGTTGGAGCCAGGCTGAGACCAGCCAGGGGTTCTGTGGACCCCAAAACCTGTCAGTGTGGTGACACGAATGACACCACTGAGGTGGCCAGAAAAAGATGTGGAGATTTCACCGCCCAAAATAAAAGTGTGAACAAAACAAAGCGAACAAGAGGTGAAGGAAGGGAGAGGATGGCTTCAGTCTCCAGGGTGTTGCTCTCTGAGGGTTGGCTGGGAAATCAATAGAAGAGGTACAAAAAGGGGGGAAAGGAAGATTTGGCTGGAAAATTCCCTTGGAATCATAAATCAAAGTCCCCATGGAGCAAGGTCCCCACGGGGCAGGGCCTGGTGACAGTGGAAGTTTGGGTATGTCCAGAGCATTTTACACCTGAGGCCAAAGTGCCCCTCAGTAAATGACACCAAAAACATCCCCAGTCCCCTTGGGAATGTTAATCCTGTGCTCCTGACCCTTGGGCAGCCTCAGGTGCTGGGAATGGCACCTCAGGGACTGGTTGCTACTGGTGTGACCCTCTGAGAGAGCCACCAGCAGCAGCCACCAGCTCTTCATCCATCTCTCAGAGGAGGTGACGGGGATTTTTTCCCTCAGTGCAGGAAGATGCATGGGTTCAATCTAAACACTCACAGGGTTCCAGAAGGATTCTTCTGCTCTTTTTTCTTTTTTTTTTTTTACCAACTAATTACATTTAAACAAATTCTCACTCTTGAGCTCGTTGGGAAGTGTCAGCTCCTGTTTTTGTCATCTGGCCTTGCTCTGGCTGAGCTTGCCCAGCACTTTCATTAACCTTGCAGGGCATTTTGCTTATGAAACAGCCAAACAAATGAACAAGGTGCCATTTGGCCTTGGAGTTTCAGGCCAGCTGCTCTTTAATTGGCCTGTGCCCCTGGTTTTAAAGTGGCCCAGCCTCCATCCTGCAGGTTCCTCTCTGCCCTCACCACAAAGACAAGGCTGAAGAGTGACGAGCTGCAGCACAGATAAAATACGAGGGTCTCCATCCCTCTGTGTGTTGATAAAATCAGTCTCCTACACTCGGAGTGAGAGGCAGGACTTCTCCTTACCCGAAGGCTCTGGTCTTTCACGAGGGGGAAAGTGAAGCTGCCAAGTCTTTTAGGGACATTTCATCCTTCCAGACTGGAGGCTTCTAACTAAAAATCTTCCGTGAAGACCTTGACGACCTCAAACCAGAGACCGGGAGGGCAAGAGAGAAGGAAATGGCTCCAGAGTCACAGGAGACAGGCTGGAAGGACCTTGAAAAATGATTGAGCTCGTTTCCCCACCCTCCAGGCAAGATCAGCTCGGTCAAACCCTCTCCTGACAGAGCTTTATCTGACCTCTCCTCCACAATTTCTGCTGCTGCAATTTTAATCCCATTATCTCTTGCCACCAGAGCGGTGAACTTGTAAAATAAAAAGTGTTGAAGGCTCTTCCTCTCCGTGGAAAACACAGAGTTTTCCTGAACTATCTTTGAAAAATCCTGAATTATCTTGGCTTCTACAGAGTTCTGTTTGTTTTCTCCTGCCCAGGAGATCTCTGGACCCCTCTCCCTGCTTCCTTCCACCCATTCCTAATCCTGCTGCCTGCCTTGGGTGCTCTTGGCTGATTTTACATAAGGGGAGAGGGACACGAATAACAACCCCAAAATTGCACCCCAAAAGAGGGGCTGAAGCTCTGGAGGAGACCTGGAGAGAGAATCCACCTAAAACTTCACTTCAGCTGCCAAAAATACCCAAGAGCTGCGTTTCTCCTGCCGTGCTCGAGGCACAAACCCTCCCGTTAATGGCTCCTAATCTCCCTGCCATTCCTGGTGGCACAGAACCGGGAAATCTCACAGGGAGAAGGAGCTGACTCCTGCTTTTGTTCCTGCAGGTGGGAAACATTATCCCTGACAGCTGGTGGTGCCATGATGCCTTTTTTTTGCTTTTTATATATCCCCCCTCTCTATACTCTTTTGTATAACTTTAATGTATTCTTAAGGGCCTTTTAGCCCACATATTTCTAATTCTTCAGGTTTGATAACCAGCATAGGCCCAGTATTCTGTTAAACCAGGAGACCAAACATCTGAGAAGCCTCAGACACCAAAGTCTTCTCTGGAACACATTTTGTAAACTAAGATTGGCCTGTCCAGGGGGGGAAAGTTCCTCAGGGAGGGGGATTCACTCAGCCTCTCATTGGGGAATCTTTGATAGATATATTAATTGGTAAAACCTATAATTTTATACCCAAACTATCGTGGGGGTGCATTTTTGGTGTGCATTTGGATGTGCATTTGGATGTGCATTTGGATGTGCATTTGGATGTGCATTTGGATGTGCATTCCAGTGTGCTCCACCTGGACAGAGTGCACCAAGGATCCTTCAAATAAATACCAAGGTAAAATCCCTTTTTCCCCCTCTAACCATGTTTGGCTCTTGATTTTAAGACCAAGAAAAGGCATCACCGGAGCTGGACAATATCCCTGCTTTATCCCAGGAGGAGCGGGGATGGAGCTGCAGGAGCAGCAGGGAAATGGGAGCTGCTGACTCCAAGGCTGAGCAGAGCAGGGCACCAGCAGTGCCCTGACCCACCGTGGTGCCCTCCCACCTCTGGCCCTGCCAGGGATGCTCCCAAAACCTTTTCCCCATGGATTCAGTCACCCAGAGGCAGCGCCAGGCTGCTCCTGCACAGAAGGATGAGCTAGAAGTGATCCACTCCAGCAAGATCTGGAGGCAGATTTCTGGCCAGAATCCAGGTTTTTATTAATATCCCAGGCTGGGGGAAGGGAAAGCTGCTCCTCCTTCAATACACAAAGTGCTAAGGGGAGGGAGGGAGGCACATTTCAGTCCCAGCCTCCAGGATTCTGCTGCCCCAGGGGGTTCCTTGGGGGATGTTTGCAGGTCAGGATGCTGTGCACTGCCTGTGGTTGGACATCTCTGTAAAAACCCTTTTTCCTCCTGAACGCTGGTGGGTGGAACAGAGAGGAAGGGGGGCTTTGTTGTTGGATTAATAATTTATTTTTAATCCTGGCTCGAGGAGATGCCTGGGACAGCAAATGCTCCAGTCAAAGCCAAGAAAAGGCAAAATTCAGGCTGGTTTGGGGAGGTTGAGGATGCTGCAATCTCTGCTCTGCCCACAGGGCCTTCACAGTTTGTCCTTATCAGAGGTTTCATCCCCAAAAGTGCTCAGCCCAGAGCTCCCCACAGGGATCACAGTGCCTGAGTTGGGCATCTGAGCTTCGACCACAGCAAACATCACCCCCAGTTTGTGGGAATTTGTTTTAGGGCAGCCAAAAACCACCCTAAGAAATCCTAAAAGCAAAACTGTTCAAAAGGAGAGATTTGGGGATTATCCTACAATAACAGCAGAGTGCAAACACACCCCCCAAATTCTTTATTTTTAAAATTCTTTTTCTTTAACCTTTTCTTTTTCACAGGTGTTGGAGGGAGGGCTCTGTGCTGTCACAGATGACATCATTAATTTGGATTTCAGAAAGCCTCCAGGAAGATCTCAGCTGTCAGCTCTGGTTTTTTTTTTAATTTTTTTATTCTCGCTACTAGACAAGCCAAGGAGATTTAGGAAAGCCCTGAGGGCATGGCAGGAGGACAGACCCTGCAAGATGAAGGGTTTGGCAGCCAGCTTGGGACAGGCACACTCACGTGCCCCTCATACAGAGAGAGTTCAGCCCTGCTTTGTCTCCAAGGAGCATAAATCAGCCTGACAGGGGGAACAGGAGCCATCCTACCTCCAGGAAAAGTCACCCTCAGCCCAGCAACACCGGAGCAGCTCTGCTCCAGCACAGAGAATTCCATTTCCCACGTGGCTGCCCCATCCCTGGAAGTGTCCTAGGCCAGGCTGGATGAGGTTTGGGGGGGTTCTCCTGCCAATCTACACCAAACAGCAGAAATTCAGGATCTCATGGAGCAGCAAAGAACTGGCCCTGAGCCAGGCGGAGCCTGAGTCACCCCAACAGCAGTGGGGAGAATGGTTGTGCCTGGGAATGGCTCAGGAAGGGCTCTTTTCCCCTGAAATCTGCAGGAATAAGTGTACAGACCAGTTTGGTCCCACAAGAACACAAAATATCCATCACCTGCTCCTCAGAGCATCAACTTCTGGGGCTGTACCAGAGCACCAGCACAGCCCAGTAGCTTGCAGGAAAAATATTTCCCAGTTTGATGCCTTCTCCTTTAGAATAATCCCACAGCCAGGTCCTGACATTGCCCTGGAAAGCAGCACTGCTGAAAACCAAAGTATGAAAGCCAAGAAAGAGACTGGGAGAAAAATGTGCAGGAACAGTCTGTTAATACCTGCCAGTGGCTTTAATCAGCACTAATAACCCCTCACTGTCAGCAGCATTTCCATTCACCCTCTAATTTGAAATAATTATTATAATAAAGATTCTATTACCAAACGCTGGAAACAACGTCCCTGTCACTAAAACTGCACTTGGTAATTGAGAAACAAACCAGCAGAGGGTCTGTCAAGCACACACCCCCAAAGAAAGAGAGCGTTAAGTAGCAGGCTGCAGAGCCCTTTGCTTGTCATAATCCATTCTGGGTTTCATTCCACATCCTGCCAGAGCTGGGAGTGTAGGATAAACCAGATCTGGGAAGGGAAGACCTAAAGGGGCAGAATGTTCCAGGCAAATAAGGTTTGTGTCGAGGTCGTTCTGCTGAAATAAAATATCTGCCATAAGGGTTGGCCTCAGCTCCTGGGTGAAAAAGCCAAGGGGGGAAATCCCACACCCACCTCAGCACCAGCCACATCCGAGTGCATTCTGCACATTGATTTTTTTTTTCCTCATTTCGTTCATTCCTTCTCGTGGAGGAAAATCCTGGAATCTGGTTTGGGTTGGGAGGGAGCTTAAAAATCCTCCAGTCCCAACCCCTTGCTATGGGGGCACCTTCCATAATCCCAGGGTGCTCCAAGCCCAGTCCAACCTGGCCTTGGACGCTTCCAGGGCTGGGCCTGTAAATTCCCTTTAAGTAGCCCTATAAACCCCAAAGAAATCCTACAGAAGGCTCTTTACCTTTGAAGTCAGGGCAGCTCCAAGATTCCTGTGCTGGAATCTCCATTGCAGGACCAGAGTCTAATTAAAGCCATGCAGGAAGAGAGGCTGTTCTCTCGCTGGTCAATTAATCAATTTCCCAATTAGGCAGCCCATTGATGAGTGTGGAGGGAGCTGGGCAGCCCAGGGAAGTGGAGGATGAGCTCAAGGCCTGCTCCACCTGCACTGTTTGATTCTCAAGGCAGAAGCTCTGTGGGGAAGGGGATATTTTACAATCCTAAAACAGGATTGGAAGGGGTGGTTTGCCTCTTCCCCTGTTCCAAGAAGCCTGGATGGAAAATGAATCCAATTAATTACATAAGAACAATACTCTGACATAAATGTAATTAATTAAAAACTATCAAAATATCAGGGGAAAGAGAGCAGTGGCTGAAATTTGCTCTCTACAAAAACCACTGGCACAGGGTGCCCAGAGAAGCTGTGGCTGCCCCTGGATCCCTGGAAGTGTCCAAAGCCAGGTTGGACAGGGCTTGGAGCAGCCTGGGACAGTGGAAGGTGGCCCTGCCATGGCAGGGGGTGGCACTGGGTGATCTTTGTGGTCCCTTCCACCCAAACCATTCTGTGATTCTATGAAAATCAAACTTTTGTCATTAAAAATAACAACAGAGCCAAATTTCCAACCAGTCCTACCAAAAAACCTTTAAATCCTTCCCCTCCCAGCACAGCAACATCATCCCAGCGTCAAGAAACCTCATTCCTTTCCTTTGGAACAGCTCTGGAGCCCAGAGAAGACAAAATTCCTTTCAAAAGAGAAGGAATTTAGGAGAAGAACCCAAAAATCTCAGTTCATTTTCAGCTTCCCCACAACCCCAGCCCTGTTCCACAAGAGCTGCTCTTTATGTGCCACCAGCTGCTTCTCTTCTGCCTTTTTACTGTCCTTGAGAGTGGAAGCTTCAAGCTTTGGGTTGAAATTTATTATTGATAATAAAATAAATAAGCAATCATTGCAAAAAGCCCTAAAACATTTTCATGCTTAATTTAAATGCACCGATATAACATTTGGAATAATCTCATGAATAGATGCAGGGCCTGAGATCACGTAAAACAACATCAGCAAATTATCCAGTTGCCAACGCGACTTCCTGGTAATAAAAGGCAGCTCAGGACAATTTACCATTGTTTAACCAAATTTATTTATCTCCACATAATCGCAGCACAGCCCTGGGGGAAGCAGTGGGGGGGAAATAATTGGGAGTTGATTTATTTTGTATTTGCTCGCTCGAGATTGGGAGAGAAAATTAAAAAGGTGGAATATTTGATAGAAAAAAAAAAAACCAAACCAACCAAAAAATCATTCTAGAGAAATTAAATCTCTTTGGAGGGAGCTGGTTTGCAGCTGCAAGGTGTCCACCTGGCTGGGGAGTCGTTATTCCCAATTTATCAATGACAAAATCCATTCTTTCCTTCGATAAATCCGTGGTTGCCGCTGAAAATCACCGATTTTTATGGGAAGGATATTTTCCTGTGAAAATGCCAGCTCGATCTGGAAATAACAGAGCCAGCCCTGCCAGTGAGGAGTTTGAAAAGGTTAAAGAAAGTCTAAAAGCTGTTTGGGAAAAGCAGGGAAAAGAAAATGCGTCATTCCAGAGGTGAAGCCGGAGCACCCGGAATTTTCCCCCCTGCCAGGCCTGTTTTGGAGGAGATGCCTCATCCGTGGCAGGCTTGGCAGGAAAACAAAACATTTCGGGGAGAAGGATGGGAAAACTCATCATTTTTCAGAGATTTGATGCACTCACACGGCTGCCTGCAAGGGAGGCAGAGGAAAGGACTGGGAACAGCGAGGTTTGGAGCTTTGGAATCCTTCAGTGCCCCGGATTTTGGCAGGGTGGGAGGTCCCAGATGCTGACAGCAGCTCACCAAAGCCTCACCTGGGAGCTCCCAAATCCTGCACACCTTGTGGTACTGAAACAAAATTCTCAGGGAGAGTCCAAGGTCACTTCAGGACTTTTTTTTCTAGACCCCAGAGTAACTTTAGGCTGAGCAAGACCCCACGGGAGTCCCAGCAAAGCAGAAGGCAAAGCTCTTTATTGGCAAGGTGCAAAGAGGGCGACAAAAGAGGAGGGAGATGAAAATCTGACTTGGCAATTTGGGATGAGAGTTTCTCCCAAGCTCCATCCCGTGTGTCCTCGCACCCAAAGGAAGGGATGCTGCCAGGAAAAACCAGGGCAGGACAATCCCTCCTCCCTTCTGGGACATCTGGGCTCTCCCAAACCCCACTCTCTCCAGGATATGATTCCAAAATCTCCATGTGCACAACCAAGGGAGAAGCATTTTGCTTTCCACATAAAAAGGAATCATCTTAAAACTCTACGTTTCTTTTAAATCACACTTGAACCCGAAATACTTTGCTAGAGCCTCACTCTATCGGTCATGCAGAGATTTCAGCCCAGGAGGAAGTTTCCTTGCCTAATTCCCGTGTCCCTGCTGGCCTTCCCTCCATCCCAGATCCCAGCAAAGCCAGCTGAGGACTCAAAGAATTCTCTCCAACCACTTCACCTCTCTGGGGCATCACTTCTGCCACTCAGCCATGCCTTTAGGAGCTCTGAGCTGTAAAAGTTTGTTGTTTTGCCATTTAGCACCTTTACGAATCACAGCATCCTATTTATGGTCTCCTTCTCCGGGAGGATCCAGTGGCTCCCTGGGCTGGAGCAGGAGCTCGTAGCCACGGGCCACCTCAAGCAAACGCAGCCTGAGAGATCTCTTTGTGCTGCAAAATTGAGAAAACACAGCCTGAGAGATCTCTTTGTGCTGCAAATCGTGCTGCTCTCTCAACTCCGCCTGCAGCTGAAGCCGAGCAGGAACACGGAGCCCAATTCTCCCAAGGATTCTCCACTTCACAAGTGAAAATTGAGATTTCCTCGCGTTTTGCTTGCGTCGCGCTCAACTTTCAGTTCGTTCTGTGGTAAAAATGGGAAGAAGCATCTCATCGCCAGCCTGAAATGGAAATTAAGGACTTAATTTGTAGACGGCTTCTCGCATTGCTTGGGAGTTAATTATTCCACTAGATGGACCCAAGAGCATTCCCAGTGTCCTGTGCCCCCCCGGGAAAGGTCTGAGCAAGGAGACATCAATTACTCGACGCAGTCCTTGAAGACAGGATTGCAGCATCCCAAGATGGAAAAATCTCATTGCAACTCCTTCCTTTGTCCCACATCAACACCAAATCCACAGGGAAACACTTTCCTTCGGTTCTTTGCTTTAATTAAGTGTGTGTGTAACAACAATGTATTTAAATAAAGTTACAGCGAGACAGCAGAGCTCTGCTCCAAGCCCTCCGTTGGCTCCGGGTGTTCCCACCTCTCGTTATTGACTGTCATAGTCCCAAAAAACGGGGTAAAAAGGATGCAAATTCCTAGCAAGCTGTGCCATCTGTCACCCTGGCCACTTTTCCTGGAGGATGGGTGTCCAGCAGCCCGTCCTGCTCCTGCCCAGTTGGTGTTTGTCCTCCCCAGCCCATGCAGCAGTTACAGATGGCCTGGCTCTTCAATATTTTATCAGCCTCTGCCACCACCGAAAATCCCCAAAGCAGCTTCGTTTCTGCTTTCCTAAATCTACTGGAATGGAAAGTTTACCCAGAGTGATTTCCAGCCAAGATGACTCAAGCCAGAGTCCTCAACTGAACTCACCTCACTCCGCAGCACCAGAGCCATCCTGAGCTCTCTCTACCTTCAAACAGAGATGGGATAAAAGGATTCTGCTCTCAGAGGGTTCAGCTGAGCTCAGCTCATCCCTGCCAGAGCCTGGCCACAGCCGTGGAGCTGCTGAAGCTCTGCCAAATATCCTCATGCCACAAACCCTTGTGGCATCCCACAAGGAGAGGAGTGGTCCAGGGAGGTTCTGTGACCTCGCTGGCAGCCTCACTCCAAAGGGCTTTCCAGTGTCCTAGAGAATACCTGGAAAAACAGCAGCCTGGGAGAAAGCAAATCACTGCAGCTGCTGCCTGATCCTCTGTCCTGAGCAAGAGTTAAATATTTCTAATTAACCACATTGAAATTAAAAGCAGCTTTAATAACCAGGCTCGGTTTAGGGCTGGGCTGTCACTGGTGGGCAGCACTCCTGGCACTGCAGACGTGGACTCACAGCATTATTTAGGCTGGAAAAGACCTCTAAGTTCGAGTCCAACCTCTAAACCACGTCCCCAAGGGCCACATCCATGTGATTTTTGAACCCTTCCAAGGATGGGGATTCCAGCACTTCCCTGGGCAGCCTGTTCCAAACCTGAGTGCAATGAATAACAACGATTGTTGCTTCAGAGGAGATGCTCAAGCAAATACAGGAATTACACAGCATCGCTGCATTTGCCTTGATTCATCCCAAAATCCTTCCCAGCCCAATTTTTCCATGAGTCTGACCCTTCCTTGCTGGTGCTGGCAGCACCTGGTGTGTCCCTCCTCTAACCACAGCACACCCAAACTGGGATGTCACCCCTGAGGAGGTGACAGTCACCTCTCCCTTGTTACAACACCACCGGTGACCTGAGCAGACAGAAGGATGGATGAACTTCAAGGATGTCCAGTTTATTCCCTGCAACAGCTTCCAAACCCAGGCTCTGCAGAGGGAATGCTGAGGATCCCTCCAGGCAGGACTTCTTGTGTTTCCTGGAGCTGCTCCAAGGAAATTGTGGAGGGATGTACTCACCCAAAGCAGGATTCCTCTGTCCAGTTCACAAACTGAAGGCACTCTCCCAAATTTGGTCCCAGGCACAGCTGCAGCTCCCTGGTCGAACCCCCACCACGAGGAAGGTGCTCCTGACCCAGGGTGAGCTGGTTTGGGCCAAATTCAGGGAAATGTCCAAAAGGAACGTCTCCTCAAAGGAAGGCAGGCGCTCCTCCCCCACCAGGTTCGGGAAAGAAATATTCCTCGGAGGAATGTGAAAGAGAAAATAAAAACTCTTTATTTAACAAACACACAGGAAAAGAATAATAATGCTAAATAATGAAATCTCTCGCTGCGGAGAGAAAACCTGAAAGATTTGAGAGTCCTTCTGTGAGTGTGGTCTCTCTCCTCCTCAGAGCTGGGTCGGCGTGGGGCTCCCCTCCAGGCCGGGGGAAGGTCCCCCGGTGAGGTTCTGATGTTCTGAACCAGTCCGGAAGAGAAGAAAAAAAGAATCCGAAGTCCCAGAAAAACAAGGTTTAACTCTCCGTCTCTCCCTGAAGAAACGGAGCCGAAGAAGCTGGCTGGAAAGCAGGAAGGGTGCTTCCTCCACACTTCTCCCCACAGCAGAGAGACGCAGAGGAGTGGTGACCTTGGAGCACAGACTGCTTTGAAAAAGTTCCTCTGGCCTTTTTTTTCCTTCTCTTCCCTCTCTTGGGCTCAGTTTAAAGGCACAGAAAGGCACAGGAATCATATCCGGGCATAGAGCGATGATAGGGGATACGCATCATAAAGTCACCCCACGACACAGGGGAAATTCATGGCTATTGGTACAGGGAAGCCAATTATCCCTTTCCTCATTTCTCCATTCATTTTCACCTGTTTCTCCTGCTAATCCTGGGGCAGTTCAGTTCAATCAGCACCCTCTCCCTGTGGGATGAGGAGCAAGCCTTGGCAGCAGAGATTTAACCCTTCCTAAGGCAGAAAAGATGGAATGAGACCCGAGGCAAGGAAATTTCCCCTCTCCAGGTGCTGCTGCACGGTGGCTCTGGCTCTGGGGGCACCTCCTTGCTCATGGCATTGCTGCCTTGGTTGCAGAGCAGCTTCACTCACTTCCAGCTGGCATTCCCTGCTCAAGGAAACACTGATTTTCCTACAGATTTCCTGCTCTGCTCAGCTGACAGGAGCAATTACCTGCTTTGCTTTGTCAGGTTTGTATTATGGCAAACAGACGTTTTGATCCAGGAGCTGGGGAATTGCTGCAGCATCCAGGCTTTCCTGAGATGACTGGAAAAGAAAGGAATTGGGTTTTTTGTGGGTGTTTTTTTTTTTTTTGGAGGTTTTTTCTTCATTTATTTTGATCCTAACAGTTTAAGGTTCTGCATAGTGGCTGCTGGTAAATGGTAATTCAGTCTCCACCCACAACTCAGTCTTCTGCAACAATTGTCCTGTATCTTGGGGAACAGGAAAAAGATTGTCTGGGAAAATATGGTAATTCCTAGAGATGCTTGGATTCCTAATGATGGACTCCCTAGGGATCCTAGGATTCCTAGGACACCCCAAATCATCTCATCTTTAAATGTAATTTATATTTATGTACCTATAGAGCACCTTTGTGGATGTTAAACCGGCCTGACCAGAGCCACCAAAACATCACAAAGCAGCAGAATTCCCTGGTTCCTCTTGCCAGCTCCTGGATATTGGTGATTTTTTGTGTATTTGCATAGTCTCCAATGCTGAATTTTCCACTGGCTCCCACTCAGGTGACTCCCAAGGGCACTGATTGGGATTGTCTTCGTGGCAGAGCAACCTGAGCCCCTGGGCAGGCTCAGCAGCCTGCATTAGCATTCCAGAGTGGCTCCACTCATCGGATTTTCCCTGGAATAATTATCCAGAATCTAGAACTGGGTGACATGGCCCAAGAAAAGAAAAAAAAAAACCAACCAAATCCCCAGCTGGAGATGCAGCAGTGTGGCTGATTCCTCCAGGTTGCATTATAATCCTCCATCAGACTTTCTAATGACGATCCCGGCGCCGGCTGGGTTTGCACTCCTGGAATATATTAATGTCAGCTGCTCTGCCCCATTCCAGGCATTAAAAGCCCTGCTGGATTTGAGCTGTAATCCTCGAAGAGTGTAATCCAAGCAGGACTGGTACATGTGTGCATAATCTGGCCAAAAGACCAGATTAAAGCAGCAGCATCTGCCTGGGAGCAGCCTCTGGAATTCCTGCGCTGTTCAGTGCAAGGAAATGAAACCCTGTAGTGGTTTGATTTTCATTTCTAACGCAAATCCTCCTTCCTCATCTTCTCCCTGAGTTTTGGGGAGGATTGCGGGGAATGTTTTGGGCTTGTTCTCCCCTCCCCAGCACACAGTAACTCGCTCACACTCCTGGGCTTGCTCTGCAGGGTGACACAGAGGGTCCCACACACGTTGTGGCACGAGTCCCTCTCCCCAGCCCTGCTCTCCTGGAGGGTGCAGTGAAATCCAGCACAAATCAGGGACTGTTTGCTTGGCACTTGCACATTCCTCCCAGCTTCTGGGCTGGCAGCAGGAGGGATGCGTGAGAGGCGCCTGGAGCCTGAGGAGGCTGCAGGGCCGAGAGGAACAGCTTTCAATTATCACGAGCCTCAGCCCTGGGAATGAAAATAGCACAGTCCTGCCGAGCTGCAGGGGCTGCCAGCAAGGACAGCTTCCCAAAGCTGTGGCTTCTCTCTCCTGCGTGTCCTGCCCGCATCCAAACCACCTTGGCTGCAGAGAAACAAGGGGTGAGAGAAGACAAACTCCTGGAAGCAGAAGGAACAGGACGAATCTGCAGCAGTTGAGGCTCCTGCTGGATCTGGGCAGTGCTGGCTGCTGCCTGGACCTTTAGGACCATTCACAGAATGGGGAGCTCACCTTGGGAAGTGACAGGGATTGAGTCCCTGCTCCAGGTTTTGCTTCTCCCAGCTTGGAGGAGCTGAGCTGGAGCCCTGGGG
Source organism: Falcunculus frontatus (assembly GCA_013398115.1). Taxonomy (NCBI): domain Eukaryota; kingdom Metazoa; phylum Chordata; class Aves; order Passeriformes; genus Falcunculus; species Falcunculus frontatus. The sequence goes on from VZRV01000152.1 coordinate 94,383, forward strand.
CGAGGCTGCTGGGTTGTCTGAGCACACTGTCCCCAACCCCATCCCCTGTCACGGGGGCGGTGGGACAAGGACCCATTTGCACATCCTCACCACAGTCGCTCCTTGTCTTTCCCCCCTGCTCCTCCCAGCACCCTCATTTGCAATTTTGCCGTGTTTCTGCTCTGCCTCCCCGGCCCATAAATCACATCACCGAGAGAGGCAAGCTGGGCTGACAGAAGACATCAGCAATAAGTCAGACAGGAGAAGAGATACCATGGCAGCAGAAAACGGGAGAGGGCTGCAATAATAGCATCTCTTTTATTTATCGTGCCATCTCAAAGTTCTCACTGTCTGCGTCCCTGTGCTCCCTGCCAGGGGACAGGAGGGACAGCTGAAGGTAATGAGAGCTGACCTGAGCTGTTGTGGAGAGCTTAAACAAAAGACAGCTAGGAAAGAACCCAAAATGGTCTCACTAATACGGCTCTGCTGCTGCTGCCTTGTTTTTCTGAGATCTTCCAGGGGTGACACCGATCCGAGAGCACTGCTGGATCTGTCCCTCCTTCTGGGACTAACGCCTGGGATGGGTTTGTTGGGTTCCTTGTTAGGCCTGGTGTTGTTTGCACTGCTCTAAAGGGTGTGAAGTGCCACCACCACCATCAGCAGTGCCTGGCGCTGGTTTTGCCACCCAAAATTCCGTGGGATAACCACCAGCTTCCTCAGGCTCCCAAAGCTTCCTGGAAGGATGTTCCATGTGTTGACCTGGACATGCTCATCCTACCCCTTGCCTTTCCCCAAGTTGTGCTGCTGTTTGGCACACAGCAAAGTGGGACAGGACCTTCTAAATATAGAGCTTTCCTAATGGCTGCAAGGGGGAAAAATATCCTGGATCCATTTATCTTTGCGAGGGAGCACCGTGGGGATTTCATAATTAAACTGTGCACATCCAGTTGCTATGGAGCTTTTCCCAGTGCCTGTATCCATCAGCCAGAGGAAAATGGGTCACTGTAGCTTTCTGCAGTCACCAGGTCCCAAATCTGGTTCCTCCCTTGCAGAACAGGCTCTGAGCTCGTGGTGTTGGTGGAGGTGGCCTTGGTTTGCACCAGCAGCCAGGTGATGCTGAGCCACGACCTTCCAGAGGTGTTTTGTAGCTCCCACCCTCACACCTGAGCCATGGCCAAGCCCTTGGAAGTCTCCACCAGGTCACAGCAATGGCCTTGCAAGGAAACGTTGGAAAATCCACCTTAATTTTTCATTCCTTCAGCAGAGCCAGTCCCAACTTAAAAAAAAAATAGAAAAAAATAGAATTAAAAACCCAGCCTTGCTGAAAAGCCCAGAGCAGGCTGGTTGCTGTTTCTGTGTTTCCTTTTCTAGCCATACAATTCCAATTTTAGCCAGGGATGTTCTTCCTGCAGGTTGCCTATCCCTACTCATCCTAATTTTCCACGGAAAGCAGTCGGGAGCTCTGCCCACCCTGAGTGATTCTTTGGGACACCTGGCACAACAAATAAAACACACCCAAACCACTGCCTTCAAACTGCTTTGGGAGATGTCTTTTGTGCATTCCTTGGTCACCTTTAACGAGGTTTATGTAAAAGGTCAGAGAAGCTGCGTCCTCCGTGGATCCCAAAGAGGAAAAGACAGCAGAGCAGCTGTCCTCAAGGTGGGCTTGACCTTATCAGATGGAGGCAATGCAGGAAAACACATTAAAAAAGCCTTGCTGGTGCAATTAAGCAGCTGCCTCCGAGCCTGGGACAGTGACAATTCCTGCACAGGCAGCGTGGGACGTGGGCTGGAGCAGCATCACCCCCGCAAAGCAGCAGGCACTGGGAAGCAGCAGGGGGTGTGCATAGATTATGGATTTAATTATAATCTCCCAGCCCACCATTTGGAGCAGCCAGAGGGAGAGGTTATTATTATTATTATCACTCACTTGCAAGAACTTTAGGATCGTCTCACTTTTAATCAGTCAAACTCCTGGAGATGATTTGTGCTGTGCCACCTCAAAAAAAAAATAAAATAAAAGGTCCTTGGCAAAAGTCATCCTGTTTTAATTCACTGCCGCCAGCAAGGGACAGTCACCTCCTCCTGGGCATGGCCACCAAGGTGGCCAAGGATTCTTCCCATTTTCCCAGACTGGTTTGGGGTGGAAAGGACCTTAAGGACCATCTCATTCCACCCCATTGCCCTAGGCAGAGATGCTTCCCATGATTTTTCCTTCTGTCACATTGAAGGCACCATAAAATCCCTCAGGAGTGTGGCAGAAGGAAGACACCGAGGGATTTCTTTCCTCACAAACACCCAAAGCTCGTGGCCGAGGTGGTGATTTATCAGCCTCGTTATGCCATCAAAACTAATTGCCTCAAAACACAACAAAGGCCTCTCTCGGCGCGTTAACAGCGAGGGCTCGAGCAGGGAAAAGGGCTGTAAAAATAATGATGAAGGGTTTTATGGGAAAGACTTCCACGTGGAAGAGTTGATGGCTTTGCACGTCCAGAGGGCCAGGAACACTCAGATCAGGATGGGAAAATGTCAGGCAACCACCAGCAGCTCAAAAATCCTGGGAACAGAGGGACGTGAAGGGGGAACCCCCCTACAGCCAAACCACAGAGCTGGGGATTTTACAAAAAAAGCCAAATAATTCCCAGCTCCCACTCCGGACTAGGCAGGGTCTCACCTATTTCTGAGTCAAACGCTAAGTCCTTTAATGAGGTTAATTAACACAGAGCCGGTGCTGTCCCGCAGCTGTCAGCACATCAGCCTGGCCATCAGTGCAGTGGGTGCCAGCAATTAGAGCAGCACCAGTAATTAATTGCTTTCTGTTTTCCTCGGTTTTGCTGTTGTTTTTCCCTCTCTTCCAAAAAAAAAAGGGATGCGGACCCCACACGCCCTTGGATGGAGCTGGGAAGTGGACCCTGCTCTGAGTATTTGGAGGTTTATCAAAGCCTTGGTGTGAGACTCAGCTGAACTGCAGGGAAAGAGGAAGTTCCTGAATTTTGATGTAAAAAACTAACACTGCAACAGAAAAATAATAAGAATAAAAAAATCCCATTCTTTGATATTTCTAAACAAAAGGGTGGTCCCAGCGGTGAGCTCCAGCCCTGTCAGAGTGAGGAAAAGCATATTGTGCATTTCTGAGATTTTCCAGTGCCGTTCTGCGCTCCCGAGGTTGTACCTTGTACATTTATTTATACACGGGTGACTTAATTAGATGTTCTTTTGTCTCCAGTGGCAGCGAGATGAATCAGCACTCTCTGTACACATGCAAGGTCTCTGCTCAGGACCAGCTCCTCAGAAACTCACATTCCTAGCCTTCCAAAAAAACCCTGGCAGGGGAAAGGGGCTGTGTTTGCCCTGACCCAAAGCTCCCAGCGCTGCATTTCTCCAACGTGGCTTTGACAGAACAACCATAGAGGTTAAAAGCAAAGGCAGCACTTTAAGGGGGAAAGAAATCCCCAGGAATCATCAAATCCCCGGGAATGATGGGCTCACTTGGGGCAGAGAGTGGCAGCACAAGTGGAGCTGCTCCTGCCTCTCCCGTCTCTCCCACCATAAATCACCTTGGGCTTGTGGTGCTCCAACTTGCCAGGCACAGGAGACAAAAAAAAAGCTGATGAAAAGAATTTTTGTGATTAACTGGGGTTTTTTTCCTGCCTTTGGGGTTTATCCCAGAAGAAAGCAGTGCCCCCCAGTCCTGCACACCACCCCAAATCCCACAGGAGTGCTCTCACCTTCCAGCCCAAGCCAGGTGTCCTCTGAGAATACTGAAGGAGAGCTGAAGTCATTTATCCAACACCCCTTTAACAAACCCACACAAGCACCTGCAAACCCATGGGTTTGGTGAGGGCATCACCATCTTGCTGAGCCCAACCCCACTCGGGTCACAGCAAAGCCACCCAAAGGACCTGGGCATGAGGCAGTCTGGGGACATTTGAATCCTGAGAGGTGTTGATCTCCCCCAAAAACAGGATCCGAGGGTGGTCCCACACCCACTGGAGCAGCCACAGCTGTGTCAGTGCAGCTGCTGCGAGGGGGCCCTGATTTATACATTGATTTTTGCTGATTTTTTCCACCAGCAGACCCGGTCCATTGCTGTTTTATCCTCCAAACCCACTCGGTCATGTTCAAAGCAACACAAGACTGAATTCCAAAGTTTTACACTTTTTTTTATCCCCCCTCCCAGTGTCTGGCTTCATTCTTCATCAATGTTTTCATGCAACATTGCCAACATCGTATTACGGAGCCAACGCGTGGCTGTGTCAGCCAGATGTCTGCATTCCAGCACTTCCATTTGCAACCAGCAATTCCTCCTGGCTCGGGAAAAGCTCTGCCCACCCTCCTGGAATGCTGGAATGTGGAGAACGGAGCAGCTGCCGATGCCCAGGAGAGGATGCGGGATGAGGCGATTCCTCTCGGCTTTCGCTCGGGCAGGGTTTTTCTCTGGCAGATGGGAGTGGGCTGCAGCATTCATTATTTGATCACCACCTATTCCTGGCAGTCTCACAATCTTCTGTTCCACCCGGGGGGGGGGAGGAGGAGCCATTTGTGGGGTTGGATGTGTGAGTGGGAACTCGTTACCAGGCACTTTTCTCCTCAGCCCGGCGATTATGCAAGAGGAGATGGAGTGTCCAACCCTCAGAGCTGGGCTGGAGCTGCAGAAAGCCCTGGCTTGGGTTGGTTTTGGGTTTCATGGAATCCCAGACTGGTTTGGGTTGGAAGGAATCTATAATCTCATCTCCTTCCACCTCGGGAGAATTTTCCCTAGCACAAGGAGGAGGTGACAACCCACCCTGCTCCCATCTCCTCGTTCAAGCCCAGCTTGGTGCTCCTCCAAAAGCAGTCGGATTGAGGGCTTGGAGAAAGTCTCTTTGCACCTGTGTTTTCCATGAGAAATGGTGGATTAGCAAGGAAAAGCTGGCTGTTCTTGCTGCCCACTGAACTCCCCTTAATGAGCCTTCCTCAACAACCCCGTTACAGAGTTAAACCTATTCCCAGGGTGAAAGGGAAATACCCTAAAAGTGTGGATACCCTAAAAGTGTGGCTATCCTGAAAGTGTGGATATCCTAAAAGTGTGGCTATCCTAAAAGTGTGGCTATCCTGAAAGTGTGGATATCCTGAAAGTGTGGCTATCCTGAAAGTGTGGCTATCCTGAAAGTGTGGATATCCTGAAAGTTTGGCTATCCTGAAAGTGTGGATATCCTGAAAGTGTGGATATCCTAAAAGTGTGGATACCCTAAAAGTGTGGATATCCTAAAAGTGTGGATATCCTAAAAGTGTGGCTATCCTAAAAGTGTGGATATCCTAAAAGTGCAGATAACTTCAGCACAGGAATGAATTCAGCAGGAATGAGGCTTCCCAGACCCTTTGGGTGTCTCCCACATTCCCAAGCCCTGCTGTTGGAATTTTGCATGGAATTTGCCCGGCTTCCAGCCACAGCATCCCAGGAACCGATGTCGGAGCAAACTTCCCCCTCCACCTGCTGCTGTTATTGCTTCCACAGCAGGGACAATTTGATTTATTGGAGCTTTTTGTTATTTCCCAGTGGTTTCCCCAGTGCTGTGTGAGGAGGGAAGATGAACCATCTCATTCCTGCCCTGCTCTCTGATCACGTCACACTTCCAGCTGCTCTGTGGTGACACGTTGGTGTTTGGGCCTGCTCTGATCCAGAGATAAAAACAAAAAGAGGGGAAAGAGGAAGGGATGGAAGTTCAAGTGTGATGTTCACTCCAAAATCCCATTTTCCTGGCTTTTTCTGGGAGATCAGCACGTGCAAACGTGGCTCTGCTTGTCTGGGGTGTCACTGGAGACAATGTGTGATACCTGCATGCAGGTAGGGAATTTGGGGATTTTCAAAAAGCACCTGGGACCTCCCAGCTGTGCCTGCGAGGGGCTGCGTGCCCAGAGTGAGGGGAGATGATGGATTTCCCAGAATAGGGATGGATTTCCCAGAGCAGAGACCTTTGCTGCTCCAATCATCCACCCCAGCACATCCTGAGCAGGCCCAGCAGAGTCCTGTAAAGGCTCCAGGCGTTTTATTCCAGTTCATAAAAGTAAAATGGGATTTTTTTTATCCCTCCACATAGCACGGCACCACACATAAAGCAGGGAAAACCCCCTGGAACTTGGAGCTCAAAGGGTGCTCCCAGAGAGGTTGTGGGGCCTCTGTCACCTGCCTAAAATGGGATATGTAGGCCAAAAACTCCACAGACAGTCCTGGCGTATTTTAGGATGTGAAAAGCAAAGGGAGAACATGACCAGATGCTCTGAAAGTGACTCTGGATTCGTCAGAGAACAAGAGACACCGAATGATTAAACTTATTAGGTACTGAAAGACAACAGAGATTAATTTCGGCACTTAATCAGAATCCCTCTCATCTCCCCCTTCATCCCTCTTTTCCTTCCCTTCCCTAGTTTGTCCACATGTGTTTCCAGGGAGCATCCTTCGGGGAAGAGGGAGGTGTGAGATATGCCAATGTTTATTTTAACAGCTCCTTTTTTAGGGCTCTGCTGTGAACATGCTCCTCCTGTTGAACGGGCTTGTTGCTATGGGATGAAGCGCTCCAAGTTCCTCAGCTTTGTACTTTTTCTCCCTTCCACTCACACCCAGCTCCTCGCTGAAGGACAGTTTTGGGGGTGTTCCCATGGGGTGTCCCTCCTTCCCCTCATTAACTCTTCCAGGGAATTAATGACCCACCACAGCTTGATGCCCTCAAGGAATTTCAGCTGCAGCTGGGCTCAGGGTCAGGTTGGACGGGGCTTGGAGCAACCTGGGCTTGGGAAAATCTCCAGGGTGAAAAGAGATGAGATTTAAGATTCTTCCCAACCCCAACCAGTCTGGGAGTCCATGAACCCAAAACCAGCCCAAACCAGGACTTCCTGCAGTGCTCAGCACTCCCGTGAGGCTCAAGGTGGGTGTAGAGCACCCACCTCACCTCCTTCCTACACCTCCCACCACACCCCCAAAATTCCCGCCTTCAGAGCCGCCAATCCCGGCTCCAACACTTTATTTCTTATTTAAATAAACTGTGTTTGAGCATCGCTGTGCGCTGCCAGCTCTGGTGGCCTCTTTCCAGCTTTCAGCAGAGCATTTCCAGCTCCTCACACAGTCCATTAGACACCAGCACCCCCAGGACAAATTTCCTGCTGACCCTTCGCTGGTCGCCCTGCCGCGGGTTTTCTCCCATCTGCTCAAGCTGCGCGGGGCTATTTTTATGCTGAGGGATGGAACATTTTCCAGCTCTTTATCCTGGTTTTGAGTGTGCCTGGGGCAGGACCAGGCAGTGGTGGGCTCGTGGCTGCTGGAGGGAGCGAGGATGGGAACATCTGGCAGCGTGATTCGCTCCCGTTACGGTAACGCGGTAATGAGGGCTGGTAATTAAACGGCTGGCAGGGTTATTTTGTGTGTAAAAAAAAAGCCCGGTTTATCGAGTTTCCCAAAGCAAGTGTCGTGGCTGGAATGTGGGCACGGAGCCCTGCTGGTTTTATAGCACTTCACCTTCCTCTGATGCTGCTGCTGCAGTGAGGGCTGTGCTGGGAACGCAGCAAACAGCTGCAACCACATCCCAAACATCCCGAAACACACCCCAAACACCTGCAAACACACCCCAAACACACCCCAAACACACCCCAAATACACCCCAAACCGCACCCCAAACACACCCCAAACNACACCCCAACCACACCCCAAATACACCCCAAACCGCACCCCAAACACACCCCAAACACACCCCAAACACAGCCCAAGAACCCCAAACACACCAAACACCTGCAAACACACCCCAAACCACACCCCAAGAACCACAAACAAATGCAACCACACCCCAAACACACCCAAACTCACCAAAACACCTGCAAACACCTGCAAATGACCCCCAAACACCTCCAAACACACCCCAAGAACCACAAACAAATGCAACCACACCCCAAACACACCCAAACTCACCAAAACACCTGCAAACACCTGCAAATGTACCCCAAACACCTGCAAACACACCCCAAACACACCCCAAAAACCCCAACACCTCCAAACACACCCCAAATAGATACCAAGAAGTCCAAACACACCCCAAATACATCCCAAGAACTCCAAACACCTCCAAACACACCCCAAATATATCCCAAACACACAAAACACCTCCAAACACACCCCAAGAACCACAAACACCTGCAAACACACCCCAAACACCCGCTAACACACCCCAAACACACCCAAACTCACCAAAACACCTGCAAACACACCCCAAACACACCCCAAGAACCCCAAACACACTGAACACCTCCAAACACACCCCAAACACACCAAACACCTGCACCTGGGCCGTGTCACAGACTGGGGGATGCTCAACAGGAATTTGGGATCTCCCCCTGCACAATGTCCTGTTTCCAGGGGCTTGGTTTCCTTCCCAGGGATAAGAGATCCTAAAATCCCCAGAGGAGAGCCCCCAGTCCTCATGTGTCCAGTGAGGAGACAGGGGTGCACACCTGGCCTGGTGTCATTGTCATCATCATCATCATCATCATCACCATCATCATCACTGCTGCCACCACAGTGGTCCCAGAGGATCCCAGCCTTGTTTGGCTCCATCCCGTGCAAATCCCAAATACCTCTGGCCACTGCTGCATCCGTGGGCTGTGTTCACTCTTCCAGGTGTTTCAGGGGAAAGGACAGGAATGACAGGAGAGCAGAAATGTGGACGTCTGGAAGCGTTTCTCCGCTGCTGCCAGCCCTCAGGTGATGTTTGCGAGAGGAAATGTTATTTGAGAGCACAAACATTTGTGCTCAAAGACAGGGGGCCTCACCTGACGCCTTTTCTCCAGGAAAACTCCTCCTGGATCGCAGAACTCACCCAAATCTCACTTCCCAAAGCTCCCAGAGCCATCCCATGTCCCTCTCACCACAGCAGATCTGTCCTTTCCTCCTCCCGTGTTTGATCCCACGCTATTCCCTGCTCACCCTTGTATTTCCCCGGATTTTGCTCCCTCAGCAGAGCACAGCTGCCTGCCTGCTCCTCCAGGATCACTGGCAAATTCCTGCCCAGCTGCTCATTTAAAAACCCCAGCACAGCCTCCAAGCCTCCCCTGCGTGGCTCCGTGCTGCAGAACCCCAATAAAACTTAAATTGAACTCCTCTATCCAGAGGGGACCTCCCTGGGTGGGTGTCAGCCCTTTGGAGTGACCCCCTACAGCCACAGGGTGTCTGTTTTATTAGGGAATGCCAGGCCCAATTTGATGGGAATTGGAGGCTGCTCAGGCCACGGAGAGGAAGTGACATTTATTCAGAGTGGCAGTGCCCTGGTGCAGCGTGACTGGTAAATGCTAAATTGCCACAGATGGCAGATTTGTGTCTCTTCTCCCCAAGGCTCCTCGTCTCTGGTGCTGGGGGCATTTGAGGAGGAGCCCACGGTGCTGCTCTGTCTGCAGATGCCTTTTCTGGTAGCTCAGAAAGTGCCAAAATGGGATAAAGGGAAAACTCACCCTCAGAGGGAGGAGGTTCTCTAAAAGCCGGATCAGAAAGGCAGAAGAGGAGTGAGAAAAAGCTCAGCCCTTGTGTCACACCCGAAGCTGGGACCATGCTGAGGACCAGCAGGGAAGCAGCAGACACTGCACAAACCTCTGAGAGGTCCCAGCTGGTCTGGGATGCTGCTCCCTGTCCCTCACCTGCTCCTGGGGGTCACTTCTACCTCCTCTCAGAGGACACCAAAGCCATCAGTGACCACGGCTGCCTGCCCAGCCAGTTCCTTATGCAATCACTCCTCTTTTCGTTCCTTTTTTTCTTGGTTTGATTTGACAGATTTGCTTCAAAAGCAGCGTGGGAATACAAATGACATGTTCAATCCAGATCAGCTTTACAACATCCAGGAGAAGATCAGTGCTGTGTTATCACAAATGCTGGGCTGAGAACAAAAGCCCAGCTCAGGTTGTGGCTCCCGGGGTATTGTCACAGCTCTGCCACACCCCAAAGCCACTTCTCCTGTCCTCCCGTGGTGGTTACACAACAAACTCCTACCAGCCTTGAATTTCTTCTTCCTGGCACTGTTTTTCAGGAGGAAGAAGCAGTTTGGGGTGAGGGAAACCCCTGAGGGCTGCTGCCTGTTCTGCTGCATCCCTCCTTTATCCTCGTGGATGTGATGGGAACGTGGCCATCCCTTCTCAAAGGCTTGAGAGCCACATTTGAGAGGTGTTCAGCACATCCCTTAATCCCTCTCCAGGTCAGCAGAACCGCTGCTGCTCCCCTTCTCTGCAGATTTTAGGAAGAGCTCATCTCTGGGCTTGTCAAGTGGTCACTCACCTCCTCAGATTTTTGGCCACCACGATAAATCTGGCCGTGGACCCATCTGTGCTTCACGGAAGCCCCAATTTTCCTCCCGTGTTTGCAGCTGCACTCCTCCAGCTCCCAGTTTGTGTGATCCACTGAATATAATCCATGCCCATCTGGCTTTTATTTATTCCTGATGGTCCTGAGCCTGCAGTGTGCTGGAACAGAGGGTCTCAGGACCTGTCAACAATCCAAGGTAAATGAATATAAAGAGAGACGTGTACGTTTGTTGTTACAGTGCTGTAAGAGTGGAGTTATTAGGAAATCAGCCTCTAATTGCCCTCTTAATGATTCTAACTCCTCTGCACTCATTCAGAACCATCTCTATTGTATCAGGTATAAAAAGAGCAGCCTCACTGACATGGTTTATGGCTTTATTAAAACCCGGGGTTTTATATTAATAACCATCAGCTCCTCAGTTATATTTCCCCAGTGAAGGAAATGTGTGTGTTGGTGTGGGTCCAAGGCAATTTGTAAACACAAAGTATTAAAAGGCTCAACAATTCGAAAAAGTTTTAATTGGAAACTCAACAAATTGCTTCTCCAGTTCTTAACTCTTCAATATGGAGCTCTCTGATAATGAGGAGCTAATTAAGGGGCCAGGATTCAGTTTTTATGATAACTGTCTCCATATGGGCTCAGCACTCGGTGCTTGCAGAACTAATGAAGGTCAGGGAAGTAACAGCAAAGGAAGGAAGGGAAATTTTTAGCTCTCAGAGTTGTGATGATGCTAAGCAACAGCCAGGGTTTGTGCCTGGCTTCTAGGCCAGGTGCTGAGTGAGCTTCATTTAATTCCTGGGACAGGCTGGGGAAGTGTTCCTGCAGCTCTGAGCTGCATTTCCCAGCCCAGAGCTGCATTTCCCAGCCCAGAGCTGCCTTTCACAGCCCAGAGCTGCCTTTCACAGCCCAAACCTGCGTTTCATGGCCCAAACCTGCATTTCACAGCCCAAACCTGCATTCCATGGCCCAAACCTGCATTTCACAGCCCAAACCTGCATTCCATGGCCCAAACCTGCATTTCACAGCCCAGGGCTGCATTCCATGGCCCAGAGCTGCATTTTGCAGCCGAGAGCTGGGCAGGATCCCCTGGGATGGGCTGAGGGCTCCAGGGAAGGGGGATGGATCAGAGCCAAGGGTAGGGAAGGACCATGGCTTGGTGAAGTGCAGGAACGAGGGCAAATCCCATCAGGTGCCCCCTTCATGCCAAGGCAGGTGTGACCCAGCTGGAGGGCACCGGTCCCTGTGACTCAGGATGAAGGCAAAATTAAACCATGGAATGGTTTGGGTTGGAAGGGACCATAAAGATCATCCATTTCCACCCCCTGCCATGGCCCGGGCACCTTCCACTATCCCAGGTTGCTCCAAGCCCCATCCAACCTGGCCTTGGACACTTCCAGGAATCCAGGGGCAGCCACAGCTTCTCTGGGCACCCTGTGCCAGGCCCTCCCCACCTTCACAGGGGAAAATTTTTCCCTGATATCTCATGTAAATCTCCCGTATTTCAGTTTAAAGCCATTCCCCCTTGTCTTGTCATTCATAAAAATTCCCTCTCCATCAAATCCATCCCAGCTACGGAGCTGGGACTCGGCTGGTGGGGCTGGGAGCAGCTTGGGTTCTACAGCAAGGCCTCCCAAATCCCCTGGAGCAGGGCTTCCCAAGGAAAACCTCAGCAAATATTAACAACACATAAACACACACACACAGAACTATGGTCAGATGTTCCTCTGAAGCAGCTCACTGACTCCCGGGACTAAATTTGGACCAACAAGCCTCATGCATCAAATAATTAAGTCACAGGCTATAGAAAGCAATCTTCTGGGACGTTCTTGTCTTTGAGTGGCTCATCCAGTCCCGATCTAATCCATACCATTAAGTGTACGGCCATATGGCATCCATTTATAGGATATTGCACTACAGGCAGATAGGACAAAGGTACTCAAAGCACTTCTCCCATCTCATTAACTTTGGGTCCATGTTGCACAGGAGCTGTTCCTGCTCTGGTGCGTTCAAGGACATTTTGTGCTGCGGAGCCTTTGTCTTAAATGAATTGCACTCGGAAAATTAGAATCTAAATGTAGCCGTGCCCTAAAGCAAACAGCATTATTTTGCCTTTCTGTAACTCGATTTATTTCTGCAGATCGATGTTTTGAAGCAGGAGCGTTCTTTTGTCCTCGACTCCCTTCTAATGGCCACGCTGGCTGTGGGGGATTTGGCACGGGGTGGTGTCAGTGTGGGTGCCTGGGTGGGCTGGGCAGGTTTTGGTGGTGCCCTGCCACGTGCTGTGCTCTGCCTGAAACCTCTCCCCAAAACTGGGCACATTGGCTGGGACAAATGCTGTGAACACCTACAGAGGTCTTGGAGAGGAACCACCTCCTCGTTAGAACATCTCCTAGGATGGAGGACACAAAGTCTGGCTGCTGGGACAATAAACCACACCAAAAAGCAATCCAGCACGTGGTACAGCCAGGATTCCCACTGATTTTCCACCCTTGAGGAGCTGGGCAGGAGAAGTTCCAGTGCAAACCCAGCCCTGGTGCCATCCTCAGCCTCTGTCCCATCGATTGCAGCATCCCTGGATCCACTCTAACCCTTACAGACCCAGTGTGCTGCCCTCACATGAGTTTGCACTGAAGAAATACATTAATTAAATAGAAATAACTGCAGGTGCCTTCCTGCTGTTTGGCTAAACAGATTTCTCCTGCGCTGAAAGATCAATACTGCTGCCAATTACACAACGGGTCTCCAGCCCCCCTTTTTGAGCTTCTTGGAGGGAAAAACACCACTGAATAGCGACGTTCTCTACAAACCTGGCAGTCCAGAGCGCTGGAATTACAGAGTGTAGCAGAGGAATGAGTCCTCAGAGAGCTGTCCCCATTCTGCATCCAGCCAAGGCTTCAGTGAGAGCAGCAGTGCTGACACAGGGCAGCCTCTCAGAGCCTGGACACCTTCACGGGGAGGATTGCTCGGTGCTTGTGCTTTAATCCAGCTCTGAGAAACCACATTACACTGGGGTTTTTTTCCCTTTCCCTCCTCCTGTTGAAGAGCCCAGCAGGGAACGGCCGCAGAGGCCGAGAGGTTGAAATCTGTATGTGCAGCTTGCAGCAAACACCGATCGCTGATACTCAATTTCCTGACCTCGATGATCCCTGCTCCTTGCCAGGGCCCTAAATCATCCATCTGCTGAGTCCAGAGGCTGAGCCTCATTGGGCTTTTTGGCTGAAAAAATAGCATTCCTGGTGGGGCTAAACATGGTCACTTCTGTGGGGGAAGAGGCTACAAAGATCTCATGCCACCCCAGAGAGCCCTTTGCAGCTTGCACAGGGACTGTGCCCCAGCTGCCCTCGAGATCCAGCTCAGGGGGCTCCCTGGATGGGTAGGGAAGGTGCTGTCCCTTCACCTGGAGCTGGTTGGAGGGGGAATTACTAAATATTGTTCTCATGGGGGGGCAGGGGAGAGATGGGACCCCACATCTCACAGCAGAGAGAGAGAGGAGCCCACATCTCACTGCAGAGAGAGATGAGACACCAAATCTCACACCTGAGGGAAATGGGACCTCACATCTCACACCAGGTGGAGATGGAACCCCAAATCTCCCAGAGATGAGACCCCAAATCTACATCTCACACCTGAGAGAAATGAGACCCCAAACATCACACCAGGGAGAGATGGGACCTCCCATCTCACAGCACAGAGAGATGGGACCCCAAATCTCACACCTGAGGGAAATGGAACCTCACATCTCACACTGGGTGGATATGGGACCCCAAATCTTACACCAGAGAGAGACGAGACCCCAAATCTCACACCTGAGGGAAATGGGATCTCACATCTCACACCAGGTGGATATGGGACCCCAAATCTTACACCAGAGAGAGATGGGACCCCAAATCTCACACCTGAGGGAGATGAGCATCCTGCAGCCCCGCAAGGGCCCTGCTTTGGCAGAACCAGGAGGGCTGATTGTGCTGGGTGCCCAGCCCCCAGCAGTGACACTCACTCTTTAGAACAAGTTAAATAAAGGAGATTTTTACCTGCACAAGCCGGTAGCAAACTCAGGGTGGAGAGCACTCCAAGAATCCAAGAAGGAATGGGATCCAGTTGCACTTGGCCATCCAAAGCGGTGTCTGCAGCTCCAGTGAAGGTGACAGATGACGAGATTTCCTCCTGTTGTGGCACCAACACCGGACACTGTCAGTCCCTGAGGGGATGGCTGGACCCTGCCCACAGCAGGAGCAGCCACAGGATTTTATCTCCTTGAAGCAGGGCCTGCTCCAGATGAAAATGGGAAGGGAATCCCTACAGAGCAGAGAGCCAACCCTCCATCCTCCCAGCCCCCAGCCCCAGCTACACATCAGGAAATATTCCCTGGAAGGAAACTCAGGATGGCTGCTCAGCATTTACCCCAAAAAATTCCTGTTCTCCCTCCCCTGCACTCTCTCACTCACACAGAGAAGACAACAAACAAAGCAGGGAAGTCTCCTAATAGTTTTATTGTTCCTTAGATAACTGTGGATAGTACAAAGTTTTCCTCTTAAAAAAAATTAATTACCTTCACACTTCCATAAACAAAGCTTCCCATGGGAATCTGCTGCCACAGAATCTCCATGGAAGCGATTTCCAACCACCATAATGCTATGCAGAGAGTATAACAGTAAGAGAATATTCCTGTAATTATCAACATGAAATTGGTTACCTGTGTATAAGGGTGAACACTGATCTTTTTTTTTTTTTTTGGGTTTTTTTTGCCTTTTTAGAAACGAAAGAACCATCATTTATTAAATCCAAACTACATCATTGCATTTACAACATTCATTGCATAAACTGGACATACAAAGTTTCGCCACCTCTGGTAAATAACAGACATACATTATACAATATAGTTGCTGAATACATAAGTTCAAACAATATGGGTACAACAACTTGTTCATAATACATACTTAAACCATCGTGTTTAATAAGTTACTAAGACACAGATCCATGAGCTACTTCGGGTCTCAGCACAGTTAATCTAAGTGACAAGAACACAGTTGAGAGAGACAGTAGCTGCAATGGAAGGCGAAGAAAACTAACCTGGGATAGGTCTTGTTGAGACAGCCAGAGCTCCTCACGGGTCAGCTTTCCCTGCTTTTCCTTTCCACACATCCATCGCAGCTGCCCGTGACGCCGGGGGAATGTCCATGCAACCCACACACGGAGGAGAGCGAGGCTCCCGAGGGTGAACTTCCAACAGTCATTGCCTTACTGCTTGAGGATGGACTCTAGGTTTGCTGTCGGAACAGAAACAAAACAAAACCCCAAACTGAAGTGGTTCTCTGAGTGCAGTTCCAGCTGCAAGTACATGGTTACTCGTGAGTCTATAACACAGGGCCAGACTTCTAGAAATGTAGAGGTAATGCTGATCTGTCAGGTTTATGCTGAATAATCCTCCATGACGTTGGTCTTAATTTTGGCAGCTGTTTATGCATTTACTTATTTAAAGTATGTTTCCTTACGAGCTTTTTTTTTTTTAAATTAGTTTCTCCCTTTTTTTTTCCCTTTTAATGAATTAATTAATTTTCTTAAATTTTCACTTTTATTTTATTCATTTTCTTTTTTTTTTTCTTTCTCCTAAACCCAGTTTCTAACCAAGGCCGGGCTACAACTCGTCGGAGCGGATGACGTGGAAGAGGGTGACGTTGTACAGGATTTGGTGCCCGTTGTTCCAGGCGTAGAGAGCCCGATCCTTGGGGTTGTAGTCCAACATGGAGATGTGGGAGTACTTGTTCTGGAAGGGGATGTCGATGTACTCGTAGGTGGAGGCGTTGGTCTGGTAGGCGTAGTGCACCTTGGTGCCGCCGGAGTAGCCGTTGGTGACGTAGAGGGTGCCGCAGATGATGAAGGCCTCGCCGGCGCTGCGTTTCGGGTAGCTGGTGTTCCAGGTCTGCAGGCTCTGCAGGGTGTTGGGGTCCAACTTGCTGATGACGATGTTCCCGGCGTTCTGGTTGGTGGCGTAGACGGCCCAGAGCCCGTTCTCGTCCACCATGAGGTCGATGTCCGAGTGGCCGCCCCAGGCGTAGTGGTACATGTTGTTGTAGCCGGCGTAGTCCAGGCTGCGCGTCTTGAGGATGGTCTCCGTTTTCAAGTCGAACCTGATGATGATGTGGCTTTGGTATTTGTTGAAGTAAATGGAGCCGTTGTAGACCACTTGCCCCGTGCCTGACCACGGGTGGGGGAGGCGGTGAGAGGTGAAGTTGTCGGTGTTCATGAAATCCGCCATGGATTTGTACTCCCGGACGAAGCGGTTGTTGTGGTAGCTGTCCATGTACCACACCTGGGCAACACAAACATGGTGGGTTAGGAATCACCTCACAAACTGGGCTGGGAGAGAAATCCACAGCCAGGAATCGTGGAATTGTCATAAAACGGTTCGGAAGGGAGCTTAAAACTCATCCAGTCCCACCCTTGCCAGGGCCGCCTTCCACCAGCCCGGGCTGCTCCAAATCCCATCCAATCTGGCCTTGAATCCAGCCAACATCTGCCACCTCCATCCAGAAATAACCCCAACTTCTGGACCCCCAAACCAGCCGAGAAATCGAGCGAACAGCAAAGCTTTCCCTGGGGGATAAACTGATATCTCCTTGGTTTAAGTGCTCCCCTGGGAATGCTGCGGTGACCGGCACCACCCTCCCTTCCCGAAGGCAATTAGCAGCTTTTCCCTGGCAAAACCCACATCTTCTGTCGCTGCTGCTTTTGCCTCCCGCGGTAGCACTCAGTAAATTACAGCAGCTGCTGTGCACAACTCCATTAATTCGGGATGCGGGAGCGAGGGATGCAATCACTCATTGTCAGGCAAATTCAGGCACAAAGTCTATATTGGTTTAAAAATCGTACACTGCTGCATCAAAAAGCTTAAAGCGAGGCTGCTGAAATATACGAGACAAAGACATCTAAATCTTGCTCTGGGTAGATTGGGGAGAGATTTTAGATCATCATTTAAGTGCCAGTTCACTGGGGACAGTGTCTAGACGCCTTAAAAAAAAAAAAAAGCTTTTGTTATATGAAACCAATTCCAAGGCAAATGACCAAGCTGTGCAGTTAATATCCACAAGAAATATCCAGCCAGCCACTGACATTCTGGATGCAGTTGCTGCCTGAAAATGAGAGAGCTGCTTTCTGTAAGAGCCATTTAGGAAGGAGAAAAGGTAAATTTAGGAAGGAGAAAAGGTAAATTTAGGAAGGAGAAAAGGTAAATTTAGCAGGAGGGAAGCCTTTAAGGCTGCAGATTTGGGTGATGTAGTGCAGATTCCTCCTGCAAATCCCTTGCAAAATGTGACAGCTCTGTGTCTGGAGTGTGATCATCAGTCTCTGAGAAGGGCAGCCCAACATTTGGCTGCTGCCTTTGGGAAGTCAACTGGGGTCTCCAAAAACTTTGTAGGGAATTTCAGCCTTCCAGCATTACCTCCCTGGAAAACCTACAGAGGCTGGGGAATGGGCATGTGGCAAATGGCTCTGATCCTCAGCCCCAAACCTTGGTGGGCTTGGGGGTGGCTGCAAAAGCACCAGGGAACACCCAGAGCTGGAAATGAAACTTCAGCTTCAGCTGAACCAGCCTGGGAAATTTTAGGGGAAAAATATCCCAAACCAGATCGTCTCTTTGCTGCTCCCATTTCATTATCTGCTGTTAAGAATTCAACATGCAAACGCTGTGCTCTGTTTTTAAAGCCCAGGAGAGCCCTGTGTCACCTCGGGGAGGCTGCAGGATCCAACAGCATTCCAAGCTCTGGAAAAGCAGAGGCTGATGGATGAGCCACGTCCCATCACAGCAGCTGGCTCTGAGCGACCTCCTCCTGTCCACACACAGCAATCCCAGCCCTCAGCATCCACCTGCTGCTCCCACGGGACTCACAAACCTCCCCCAGCTGTGTTCCGTGGTTTCATGACATGAACAAATGCTCCCATGAGCACCAAACACCTCCTGGGGCTCGGGGACAGAAGCTGGGGATGATAAAGTGCCCATCTCTGCCCATCCCTGCTTCCCCACTCTGCTGAGCAGCCAAGGAAGTTCCCTTAATGGTGTGTTCCTAATGAAATTCCCAGCAGGTTTTATGTATTAAATACACACAGAGGCTTGGGAAGCTTCAGCTCCAGTTTGCAGCCTGCTCGTGCAACAAAAATGCACTGCTGAAAAAGGCATGGCTAAAAAAATACCAAAAAATGGTGGTTTGAGACAAAACTCTCTGAAGACATGGGAGGATCTTCAGCATCTGAACCACCAGCTTCAGCTGAAAATGATCTTAGTGCCAAGGGAAGCAGCAAACACAGCCTGAAGGGGACAATTCTGTCCCCTCTCTCGAGCAAAACGAGACGTGATGTGGGTAAAACCTTCCCGTCTCACCTCTAAGCAGGGTTTTATTTGGGCTGGAGGTGAAATTTTGCTTAATAACTGCAAAATATGGAGGTGTTGAATTGGGGAACCAGTGCCAACCAGTTGGCTGCTGGAGGGGACAACTCAAGTCACCTTCAAAGAAACCAGCCAGGGGTGACTTCTCCAGAGCATCCCTCGTCCTCTCCTAGCTACAGAGCTGATGCCAGGGCACAGCTCCCAAAATAGGTGCCCTGATCCAGCCCTTGCTGGGGCCTTGATCCTTTGAAGGATGCTGCATGCAGGAGGGAATTACAGGCAGCCAAGCTTTGTGCTTTTTGTTTTGTTTTGCTGCCTGCAAATCCTCAGCAAACACTCGAGATATTTTCCATTCCATCAGTCATGGGGAGCCGGGATTGATTTTCAGCCAGTTATTGGCCTCCTACCTCCTTGGGATCAAAATTGAGTGGTCTGAATGGAAAAAAAAAAAAAAAAAAAGACCAAAACAAAGCAAAACAAATCTCTCTCTCTGGCTGCAGTCAGTTAATTCCTCACAACAACGAGGGTGGACGATGGAGGGCAAATGCAGGCAGATGACATTATCAGAGGTGCTGGCAGCAGAAGAGCAGCAGGGACCAGGAGCACGGGTCCCTTTGCTCAGCCCCAGCTCCCTCCTGGCTGCCTAACACAGATTATCAACCCAATATGTGATTTTTTTCTCCCACACAGACAATGCTGAACCCATGAACTCTCATCACTGCAATGAGTTTCACCTGCCCAGGAACAGGACCACCGCAGGGGCTGCTCAACTTCTCCTCATCCTCCCTCCCTGGGGGATGCTCAGCCCCCTCCCACTGCCAGCAGAGCCCTGTGGGATGAATGAGGACATTCCCCAGGTTTCCCAGGGCACAATTTGAGCTGTGATGAGTGTTCACTGTCCTCAGCCACACGGGTGGGGACACGGGGGTGATGCTGTCACACTCTTACCTTGTTCTCTCCCTCGGGAGCCAGAGGATCCGTCATCCACGATCCAAACCGGGAGCCCGAGGTTTTAATCGTGATCGGGTCACTTATTCCCGTCAGCTTCCCACAGGCTGGAAAAGAGGGGAAGGCTGGTGAGCACCACGACAGCCCCACGAGGGGCACCAGAGCCAGTCCCACCCACCCTGCTCTGCCCACGGCTCTGCCCTGCTGAGGGTTGGTTTAATAATCACAGGGAATTAGGTCGGGAACAAGTGTCGGATGCTTTTGTTTGTTTCACGCCTCTTGGTGACAATTGTCCTTATGGCTGTCCCCGAGAAAAGGAGCCGAGCTGTCACAGAATTGAGGATGAGAGCAGCGAGCCAGGGCCGAGCAGCCGGGTGGAGGAACGGGCTCCAGAGCTGCTCATCGCTGCTCTGATCCAGCAGCTGCAGCTGAGATGAAAAGGCAGCTGTGTCTATTCCAGCCCTGCTGGAAACGTGCGTTTGTTACAGGTTATGAGGAGGAGAAAAAAGAGAAAGGTGGGAAATGGCACACGATAGAAAATCTCCTCCCTGCAAAGGTCATTTACCAGCCCCTTTCCCTGCTTCCTCACCCTTAGGGGATGCTGATGGATCTGCCAGCCAGCTCTGGGACAGGAACCCGAATGCAGCAGGGTGAAGGTGGGAGTGTCCCCAGGATCCCTCAGGAGCTGCCCTGGGAATCCTGCCCAGCTCAGCATCAGCACCGCAGGGATGGGCACCTGCAGAGTGCTGCGAGCCAGGTTTGAGGCACGCTCAGCTGCTCCACGTCTGCTGAATTCAGCGAGCCAGCTCAGTGGGTTTTCCAGCCCTAAATACGAGGGGAAGCAGCAGCACCTCTCCTCCAGCTCGTTTCCCATCCCTGGCTCTGTCCCCAGCATCCCTCTGGGGCTGCCCATGGATAGGAGCCTGCTCTGGAACGCTGCAGCCACATCCAAGTTCCTTTTCCCAACAACATCCCCAAAGTTCCAGCAAAGCTTCCACTCTGGTTCCCTGCCTCACCAACATTTTAAAGAGCGTGCAGTGAGGAGATGAAGACGCCTCGGGAGGGACTGGGGCTGGTGGGGAATGTCCTGTTGGGCAGGGAGAGCTCATTTAAAACCCAGACACACCCAGGGCAGAGCTGGTCCTCCTGAGCAAGACAAGCTCAGGGCAGAGGCAATGGGGAACAGCAACCACCTGAAGTTCAGGAGGTGTTTGCTGACTTCTCCTTTTCGATGTGGGAGCCTCTGGCAGGCTGGGGAAGGGGAAGGTGGCACAGCTGGTGTGGAGAAGCTGCTCTGGGTGCTGTGTTTGAGCTGCACTGCGGTACCTGCTCAGCAGTACCCAGGGCTGGGCTGCAGGTGGGAGCCCCTGCAGGTGCTGCTGGAGCACAGGGAGAGCTCTGCCAGCTCAGGACAAGGTCATTCTGCTCCAAATTACCGAGTAAAATCATAGGATGGTTTGTTAGAAGGGACCATCAAAAGTCATTTAGTCCAACCCCCCTGCAATGTCTTCAACCAGATCAGGTTGCTCAGAGCTCTGTCCAACCTGACCTTCATAGAATCATAGATTTGAGACCTTGAGCATTTCCAGAGCTCTGCAATCTCTCTCAGCTGCATCCTGTTCTCACCTGCATTTTAATTCCTGATCAGACACATCCACCTGCCCCAGCTCTGAGCTGTGGCCAAAGAGATCCCCTCAGCCCAGGGCAGAAAACAGACGAAGATATTCCTGATGTGCACCAGCAGGACACGACCAAGGGGACCATGAGTGTTCCCAAAGCCTCCAGACCCAGGCAGAAAAAGATGCCACCAAAAAGCAGAGCTTTCCTGACACACGAGGCACAGGAATTTATTCTCCTGCCTGCCTGCTTCACTCCAAATCTCTCAGCTCAGAGGGAGAGCAAAGTCTTAGAAAAAGGGATGCAGCGGGTTAAAATTTTAATGTCTTGCAGGGGTCCAGCCTTCTCCTAATCCCAGATCTGCTCAGTGCTGCCTTCCATTATCACAGCCCTACATTGCTGTCACTTTATCTCTTCCTCCCATTTCCCTGGAGAGGAGCGTTGTGTAAAAGCTCATTTAAAAAAAAAAAAAAAAGTTAAAAAATAAAAGCAGCAGCAGCTGATAAGGGTGAAGCAGTGTTGTTTGCAACATCTCCTACACGTTTAGCTAGAGGCACACACACCCCAGCTCCTCAGCAACTCAAGAGGGTTGTTCTCACACAGGGCAGCGTGTTCTCTCTCCTGGTGTAAACCTATCCCAGGCACTTGGCTGCTGGGGGGAATTTAACATGGATTCAAGATCCCTGCTTAGCTTTCCTGGCACGGCCAACTGCAGCCCCTGGGATCCTCACCCACCTGAGGAGATCCACACCACCCTGGGAACACCAGCAGCAGAGCCTTTTGCACACCCAGCCTCCTGCTGGGATCCAGGAGCATGGGATGCTCCGGGCATTCCAGGTCACTCAGGGACAAATGTGCCACAGAAAAGCACATCCTGGTGCTCACCCAGGAGTCCAGGACATGGGAAATCTGTGAGGAGCCACTTTTAGGGCCTCACAGAGGAGCTGCTTTCACTCCTCTTTGCCCAGCGCTATCCAGGTCCTTCTTCCAGGACACAAATCAGCCTCTTCCCAAGTGTCCCTCCAGCCACCTGCCTCTGCCCTGTCCCCACTGCAACCCTGCCATGAAATGCATCCCCACACAGCCCTTTCCTTCAGCTGCACCAGGAATTTTCCAGCAGGAGCGGGCGCCGCTCCCCTCCCGCCGTTAATCCCGGCGCTCCCCTCCTCCCAGGATGCCAACACCTCCGCTCCAGATCTCCGATCCTGCCCACAAGTCCTGCTTGGCAGCTCACAGCAACTCCTCCACCAACGCACAGACACCAGCACCAGCTCCTTCTGGGCTCCGTGGCTCTGCTGCTACAGCCGGGATCTTTCCCTGCTCCGGCTTCCCAGGAAGCCAAGGATTGATCCCCTCATCCCAATCCCTGCCCTCCACAGCAGGGATGGGGCTGTGGCAGCTGAGCTGTGCCTGGACCTTGCCTCTGTTGCCTGGCCAGGAGCACACCATCTCAAAACCATCAGGGATGAGGCTCCAACCCCAACCCAAAACCATCAGGGATGAGGCTCCATCTCCATCCCAAAACCATCAAGGGAGTGGCTCCATCCCCAGCCCAAAACCATCAGGGAAGTGGCTCCATCTCCAGCCTGAAACCATCAGGAATGGGGCTCCATCCCAACCCAAAACCATCAGGGATGGGCTCCATCCCAACCCAAAACCATCAGAGATGAGGCTCCATCCCCATCCCAAAACCATCAGGGATGAGGCTCCATCCCCATCCCAAAACCATCAGGGATGAGGCTCCATCCCCATCCCAAAACCATCAGGGATGGGGCTCCATCCCCAGCCCAAAACCATCAGGGATGGGGCTCTATCTCCATCCCAAAACCGTCAAGGAAGTGGCTCCATCCCCATCCCAAAACCATCAGAGATGGGGCTCCATCCCCAACCCAAAACCATCGGGGATGTGGCTCCATCCCCATTCCCACACCAGGACTTTTCCCAAGACTCAGGGAAAGTTTGTGCTGCCCAAGTTAAATTCCCCCTTGATCCAAGGAGTGACAACCCCTGCACTTCCTCTTAGGAACATTAATGGAAAGACTAAAATCCCTGTACAAATAGGGATCTTCAGGAGTGTAAACAGAAACACAGATTGAAGCTGCCATTATTGATTTTTTTTTCCCCCTCCACACACATGCCAGGGTCAGGAAGTGTTTTCACTATTGATCCATCAATAATGCTTAGGAAACCCAAAATGCAAAACAGGACCTTGGCTAAGGAAAAGGCTGCTGCACTGTCAAAGCTTCCTGGGAGAGGGGAATTGGATGGGATTGTGGCACATCCCTCCCCTCCCCCTGGCCTGTGCTTGTTGCAGCAGCTCCCTGATTGTGTTTGGGGCACACACGCTCCAGGGGAGCAGCAAATCCCAGCTAAAACGTGCTCCTTGAGACATCAGTGAGCCCAGCTGAGCAGAAAACCTGCAGCAGAGCGAAATCCTCAGCAATCAGGGCCTCACTGTGCGGCAGCAAAGCGTTTGTAAGGCTGTTATCTGAATTTAACTCAATTAACAACCATTTCCAGTGGTTTACACGCCACAGAGATAAACAGCATCGGAAATTCAATCCGTGCTGTTGCTTTTAAGTGACCAAATAAATCACCCTCCTGAGTGAGCAGCAAATCCTCTGGGATGAACCTTTGGGAGGCACAGAATCCATCTCTGCGAGCACCAAGGGCTGCTGCAAAACAGCTGCCCTGACCCCACGGTCACAGAGGGAGGGCAAGGGCAGGAAGAAGCCCAAAAGCCCAGCTAAAGACTCAAAAAGATTTAAAAAACCACCCAAAAGTTTCTAGACAAGGCAGCCTGCAAGAGCTCAGCACCCCTACCTGCCTCATCCTTACCTGGGCTGCTGGTCCCAGCTGGACCTGAGCATGAGAGGATGGAATGAGCAGAAAGGGTTAATGGTCCAAGAGCAAATTCTGGTTTTTTGGAGCCCTGAATGGTTTGGGAGCTACTCCTTAAATCCTGTCCAGGGTCATTGGGGGGATTGTCCCCCAGCTTCCCTGGCTGCAGAGGGGCTGTGGGGGCCAGGGTGGTTTTGTTTAAAGAGCTGTCCCTGAGTTTAAAGTCTCAAATCCCTGCTCCTGCTGCTGCTCCCTCTCTCTACGACCCAAAGCTCCTCCTCATCTTCACGGGATGGGCTGAAGGCTCTGGGTGCAGCAAGAGGATCCCTCCTTGGGCAGCTTCTCCTGCCTTCAGCAGGGGAGGGATGAGAGGATCCATTCTCAGGGCAGAGCTGCCCTTGCTGGGGATGTGGGGCTGCCAGGAGGTCTCTGCATGCCCTGGGTGCACCCCACCCTCCTGGGCCTGTTCTCCTTTCTTATCTTTCTTCCTTATCTGTTCATCCTTCCTCACCTTCCCCACTGCAGTTCTCTCATTCCTGCACGGTGCCCACCCGATAAAGCTCCAGGAATCAGGGACCAAGTCACGACAGCCCTGCTCATTTCTGTCCCTGCTGAGCTTCCAGGGGGGAAATTCAAGTGGGTGAGGGCAAGGTCAGAATTTCCCTCCATCCCCAACCTCGCTGTGCTCCCTGTGACCATCACGGGGTGAGGGGAGGGACAACAGAACAGGGCAGAAAGGCCCAGCCTGTCCCGCTCTCAACCCAAACCTGGGCCACCAGCGCTCGTTAATTCATGAGAAATCCCTCTCTTGGCTAATAGGGGTTTTACCTTTGGTGCCTGGCTTGCTCAAATACTCTGAGCACCCAGATTTAAGTGGGAATTCTACTCTCTGAGGGAGATGGAGCCTACAAGGGATGCACATGGAATCACAGGATGGAAATGCAGGGGGAATCGAGGGGAGGTGGCTGCTCATAGAGGTGTGGAGGCATCAAGAAACAAGCAAAAGCAACCCCAGCAGCAGAGCTGAGAGAGAAACAAAGCGTTACCTTGCCAAGGATATAAAGTGCTCAGGAGAGATCGGATCTTCCATGAAGTTACCTGAGAGTTTAATTTCGTGTGTGCTACCAAAATAGACTGCAGAGCAGTTAATGTGTTTGGATTATCTAAATGGCGTAGCAAGAAAGTCAATAACGGAAGGAGAAATTAAATCAAGTCAGGGCTGGCCCAACAAATGGTGCAGAGAGTCCTTGCAGCTGTGGGAGGCAGTGCCCTCCTCTTCCTTCCCCCTGTGTTCGGGGTCCCACGCTGGGTTTGGCGACAGCGGAGCCTCCCCACAACAGACCCACGAGTTTCAGTCAATGAAAACCCTCGGAATGAGGTTGGAGATGAACCCCTGGTGGTTTAGCAGCAGCCTGATGGAAATGGCTCCCTGCTCCCCTCAGAGAACGGGAGAGGGAGGATTCACATCCCGCACAGGGGCAGGACCACACCGCGCCCCCGCACCAGCTCCGTCATGCTCTGCTCCGGGGGGATTGCCAAGATGCAAAAAAAAAAAAACCCAAAAGAAAGGGAAATGAGGGAAACCGAGGCACAGCCTGCACAGCCCCACACCCCCCACCACGAGCAGAGCCCTTTGCTGACGGGCCAGATCCAGGGATGCAGAAGCAAAAGGGGTGCACAAGTGTTGGCTTTGCATAAGCGTGAGCTTCCACTTATGCAAGCGCCGCCCACGCGCCCGCTCCCGGGGGAGGATCCTGAAGCGCTTACACCACGAGCAGCGTCGCTCCTGCCAGTAATCCCAGGCAGGACTACTCCCAGGAGGAACGCTCCCGGTGGCGTAACTCTTGGCAGGATCGCCCCTGGCTGCGTGGAGCTCATCCCTCGCGGCCGGGCACGGCACCAGATGTCCAGCGGGGCATCTCTGCCTCCGGCCGGGATGCGTGCGTTGGCACCGGCGGTGTTGGAGCCAAGGGCCACCATGGCGGTTCTGAGCCTACCTAATTTTTGCATGCATGCACGAAGCCTTTCTTCAAGATTTGACACTCTGTTCTGAAGCTCTTCGTAGTCATAGGCGCCAATCTCCTCCTGGAGTTCGTTTAGAACTGACGTCAGATTCTGGACCTCCTCTTTAAACTGCAATACCAATTTGGCATCGGCTTTGTACTCTTCCAACACTGGTATCAAAGGCCTAAGTTCCTCCATTTTCGCTTTTATTGCCTGCAAGGTTAAAATAAGCTCGGTTCAGTGCTATGCGTGCAAAAATCTGCAACACTCTGCCTTGACCTGGGTGCTTCCTATGGGAGCGAAATGTTCACATATCCCACAATTATTAGCATTAAAATTAGTTCAATTATTATTTTTGGTCCGAATGATGTCTTGGCAAGAACATATTAAACAGGCTGCAGAACACCAAAATATTTGGGAAAGGCCTTTATTTGTCATTTTTAGAATGCAACATCTTAGGGTTACATGCTTCAGATCACATACACAAAGAGTTGTTGTTTTTTTTTTTCTTTTTTTCTTTCCAAAAAATAAAAGAAAATAAGATATATATGCATTGACAAGGGTTTCAAACTATTCATGAAATGCATCTACAGTTGCATGCAAAGGAAGATCTCGGCTGTGTGGTTCAAGGTTCCTTAGTGAGATATGGTGCTAATTTGGAAAATAATCAAAAAAATCAATGCATGGTGCAAAATGCTCTGTGGCCCTCTTTTCATGGTTACATGGGAGTGAACTGCTTCTTCAGTCACTGCAGCATTGAAAAAACTTGCTTTTTAGTTAGCCCTGTAAGCAAGAAAATGAAATACTGTTGAGGATCTAGCTCACTAACCTGCCTTATATAGATAGCCATTCATAGACAAATACTCTTACGGCACTAAAGAGAGAAAAAACCAACACAAGAGCTCCAAAGCACTCACAGTTCAATGCTGGCATTAGCAGGAACAAAATGCTGTGGCTGTTCTTTTGAGCGCTGCTTTGGCAGCAAATTAGACAAAAATTCCTCGCTGGTTTCAAGCGGGGAACAGAAAAATAAAAGTCATTATCAGATGGAATTTTGCAGAAATGAATTTTTCTTTAATTTTCTCCTTTTTTTTCTTTTTCTTTTTTTTTTTTTCTTGGTTTTTTTCTCATTTAAAGGCTCAGAATGCAGCATTTTGTTGCAGATGCTTTGCTCCAGCAGCTAACGAGTAGACATTAATATGCATGCACCTACCCGTTAATGAAGCATGTTAGAACACCCAAAATCCCTGGTGCTGCTCAAATTACAGTGGCCAAGCTCCCAGCACCCAGGGCTGTGACATCTGCCTGTGTCCTGAAGCTTTTTGGGGCTGAACAGGATCAGGAATTGCTCCTCAGCCTCCTTCCCTTCCTTCCCATCCATCCCCTCCTATTTAAGCCATCAAGTTTTTCCCTCCTGAGCTTCGCATGTGGGGAATGCTTTAATTTTAATTTTATTTCATTTCAAGTTCCCTGGTAGGCAATGGAGAGGGTTAAACTCATCAGGATGGTGGTGGTGGGGGAAAAACCAATAATAACTGAAATAAAGAAATAATTAAATAAAAGAAACTCATGCTCAAGTCTTTCCATCCAGACTGCAGAGCTAAATTTAGGGTCCTGCAGTAACTGGAGATGGGGAGCGGAGGAGGTGGAGTTGGTGAAAAGTTTTAAGAACCGTCTTCCCAGCTTTTTATGAGGTAATCGTGGTATTTCAGTATTTAGCATTAAAAAAGTCAGCTTTAAAATACCAGCCAGCTGCCTGCAAACGAGGGTGGGAATCAGCTGGGTGGCTGATCAGAAAAGTCCCCAAATTCCCCCAGAAATCTTCTCCATTCGATTTTTTTATATCTATTAACCCACAGCACTGCTAAAATTTAAGATTCCGGTATTGCTCAGAACATGTTTTTGGCAATTTCATTCGTTCTCCAGTGACTTCCTGAGGGTTTGGCCACTGCTGCCAGTGCCAGCTGCATTCCAGAGGCTGGCAGCTCCACTCCCCCTCTGCCCAGCACCAGGACACCACACAGAACCCCTCAGAAGGTGCTGCCAACACCATTAGCTCAAAATTGGACAAACTCCTGGAGATGTGCAGTTTGCCAGCCTGAGGACAGCTGTAATAATTGTATTTTTGGGGTTTTTTTTTTCCGGGGGAGGGTGATGTTTGATTGATGAACTCATTTCCCCAGCTGCCCCCAGGGGAGATGTGGTTTGGTGGCAGCCCTCTGCGGTTTGCCACGTGCTGCAGGGATGGAAAGGGAGCCCCACTTCCTGGGTTTTCCCAAAAAATGGGTGCTGGGCATGGCCAGAGAGGGGAACCCACCTCACCCAGAGCTCAGGTGTCTCCCTGCAGATCCCCCTGATGGAATCCCCCTGCACTGCCCTATTTGGGGCACCCAGGTGGGTGTGGAAACGTGGAGATTTGAGCTTTTACACTACAGGAATAAGCAGGGCTGAGGATGTGATGCCACAACCAGGATCTGGCCGTGCTTTGGACAGCAAGGATCCCACAGCTGGTCCCCTGATGGGAACCAGGGCCACAATCCCGTGCCCATCCCAACAATTCCCTGGCCACAGCTCCTGTAGCAGTTTGGAAATCAGACCTACCTTAAACTGCCTTGCCAGGTGCTGCTTGTGGCTTTCTTCCACTTGCTTAAATTTGGATTCCAGTCCCCTCATCTGGTTTTCCATCTTCTCCACGTACTGTAGGTCTCTCTGAGTCCTCCTGTCCAACACCTCTATCGACTGGGACATGTTTTGCACCTGTCAGACGAGAAGGGACTCATTAAAAAGGTGCTGCCAGCATCGAGGCGGCCCCCCCTTGCATCCCAACGCTGACCTTTTCCACACTCTGAGCACAGCTAAAGGGCAATCAGCCCATGCATTATTTACTGCTTCATCAACAGCAGCTCCCAGATTACAACCCCGTGCTCCAAAACACGGCAAAAACCCATTTCATGAACGTTTTTGGGTTTTTTTTTTTCTGCAGAGAAGAATTCAGCAATCCCACATGGGAACGAGGGGTGTAGCTGAGGTTAAAACTCAGGCTGGCCTCTCTGCAGTGGCACGAGGAGAGCTGGGAGGTGACAGCAGCACTCCTGGCTGCGAGGAAAAGCTGCCCAGGTGCTCATTTCCACCTCCTCATGAGCACAAACCTCCCTCCCAGCCAGCAGAACTTCATCACCCAGCCAGCCCGTTCACACAGCATCTGCCACAACAAATCCAGCGGCAGGGAGGGCATCCTGAGGCCGGGAAGCACCGGGGGCATGGTTGGTACCCCACTGGTGCCCTCGGCTTCCGGCGCCGCATTCCCGCGGCTCCCGCTCGGAGCCCATCTGGCCTCGCCAAGGGAATGATGCAAGGAGCTTGGCTGGGCTCACAGTGAGAAAACGAGCTGGAGGTGTGAGGAGGGGAGGGAAACGCCAGCGAGGCTGACCTGATTTTGAAGGTTGGCTGCCATCTGATTTATTAAGATATTCCCTCCCGTTTCCCAGGCTGGGAGAGGGGGAACGGAGCCCTGACGTCAGCGCCTGTTCAGCACTGAGCCATATTTCAGGGCTCTGTGGCAGGGCCGGATGTGTTTGTCCCACAGCGGGGACGTGACGGGGCTCAGCCCACGGGCTCCTGCCACCGCCGCGATGACGTCCGTGGGGAAAGTGAATCAGGCACCCAGCCCGCTGCTGCTGCTGCTGCTGCGTCAGTGCCTGGCTTTAGAGCCAGACTGCTTCCAGTCTGCTCAGCTGTGGGTGGCCGAGCCAAACCTGAACGGGAGCTGGGCTCGTCCCCGTGGATGCGCTCGCTGGGTGCCGCATCCCGCTGCTCGCCGCAGCCAAGCGCATCCAGGCTGGCGTGGGGAAGGAAGGAGAGGTGCAAGTGCAATGTTTCCTCTGGCAAATCCCGCTGCTGGGGGCTGGGACTTACCTCGAGTGGCAGAGCGAGGGCACGGCGGGACACCCGCGCCAGCCGGGCTCGGCGCTGCCACCCGCACGGGGTAAATGCCAACTGTGGTACCTGCAGCTTGGAAAGAACCATCAAAATGCCCGTTGCTCATGCGGGATGACACCAAAACTATTCTGGGGATCTGTTAAAAATGGATGGATGACCTGTGTGGCAAAGGGCAACAGCCTTTGGAGTGTTCTGTGCAACTGCTTCCGGGCACCGGAGTGTTCCTCAGCAAAGGTGAAGCTATTTTCAGTCTCTGAGCCTCAGAGATGAAGCAGCACCATCCTGACACCCCTCAGGACTTGCTCAGGGAGGTGTGAGGAGCAGGCAAGAGCAGAGCAAAGCAGGTTTGGAGGAGAAAAGAGCAAACCTGAGCTCAGCCCCAGCCTGGTCAGCTCCCATTAAGCTGTGCCTCCCCCAGGGGATTTGAGCTCTCAGTGGGTGTTAATTCACCTGGGCTGGATGTGGAGGAGTTTGAAGACCTCTCTGTGCCCTGAGGCAGGAGAAGGGAAGCCTCAGACAAGCGTGGCTGGGCTGCCAAGCTACTTTTATCCTGGTTATCCAGCCTATCCCTCTGTGAGTCGAGCAGCAGAATTGTTCCAAGGAGCAGAGACAGGGATGACTTGTAGGGCTCATACAAAATTAATCTCATTTATTCCACCAGTGCCTAACCCCAGCTGAAAATAATCAGAAAAGAGCATTTCTCTAATGACAGACCAATATCTGAGTCTGCTGAGTAAGATTTTGGGGGGCTCCTTATGCTTTTTCTCAGGTGGTGGGAAGGGAGAGACAGACTCTGCTCTCTGAGCATCTCGCTCGAGCTGCTGCCCTCAAACACCTCTGGAATGTTTCTGCTCCTCCCTGAAGCAGAGGAAAATAACCTCCTCATGTGCCTCTGCACAGAGATGCCTAAAATTAGCTGCTGTGCTATTCTGGGGTGGATTTTACAAGCCCAGAGCGGGTATTTGTTGCCCGCGTTGTTTTCCATCAGGCAAGATCCGGGCCAGATTTGTAGGGAATGAGTCTCCCTCACTCCTGATCCCTGACAGCCTCGTGTGCTCCAGCAGCTGAGGAGCTGCTTGTGTTCCCTCATTAGCATATTATGCCCTTGATCCAGCAAAGTGCTTTGGCACATGATTAGGTTTCAATGAGCCTGTTGGAGCTCAGGCTGAGGCGTGCACAGAAGTGCTTCTAACGAACTCAAGGCCCAAGGATGCTGCCTCTTAAATTCCCTCAGCTCCATCCATCAGCTGCAGTCCTCAAACATCGCCTGAAATGCTTTTTGCCTCCTCTCTCAGCCTGAAACCTCATTTTCGCCAAGATAATGTGAGACGGATACCTGTGGCTGTCTGGGGGAAAAGAGTTATTTTTAGCAGTTGAAATAGGAAATTAATACAAATGAAGCTTCCAGTGCTGCCCTTGCTGTCCTGTTTGACAAGGAGTTGTTTCACAATTAAAGCAGGGTAACAGAGAGTCAGTGTTGGCCTGATGATGATGCCTTAGGTTTTAACTTTTATATTTTCAAATTCTGTACTGCTCAGAGTGTAACTCTGAAGTTCCTTGGAGCCTGTAATTCCTGCTCTCTCGTACTGGGCAGACATAACAAAGCCTCTCCAGGCTTTGCCTTCAAGGACAGCCAGGCTGTTTTTAGGCCCAAAATGTGTAAACTAAAGATTCTAAGGGGGCCAAGCTGAGGGGAGTTACATCGTTAAACTGGGGCTTTAATTGGAGAATGAACCCTGATATGCAAATGATCCAAACCTATAAAAGTGTGAAGAACTCGTGACCTGGGGTCCATCTTGGGGTCCAATTTTTGGAAGCAGCCTCTGGCTCCCCCAGGGTGTACCTTGAAGGCCCTTCAAATAAATACCTGTCTTTATTCCCTTCCTCTTGTCTAGTCTCTGTTTCTAGGTGGCTGCAGGAGGCATCAATGACCTCAGAGAGGTTTGAAAGGTCAAATCCATGGTTTAAACCCTGCTCAAGCTTCCCTATGGATCAGCCTTTCCTGCCAGCTCCAAAAGGGCTGCTCTGAGCCCAGCTTTGGGGTTTCAGCTGGGATGAACCTTTAACCTTGGGGAGCTGCACAAACTGGTGGAGCAACAGCATGAGGACTCTTGAGGGAGATTTTTAAGGTCTGAGGGAAAAATCAGCAGAGAAATGGACTCAGCTGATGGTCCAGGATATGAAAAGTTCATCTCACAAGGTCTGTGGAAGGCAGAGTGATGGCTGAGGTGTCACTGTCCCCCTGTACACACCTGGGAGTGACTACCAGAGGAACAAAAAAGGACTGTTAAACTTGGGAATCAGCACTGGCAAAGAGGAAGAAGGATTGGCAGGAAACCAGAAACGGTTTCACCGTCAGGGGAGGAAGTCCTGCCCGGTAAGAGGGCCAGAATAAATAAATAAATAAATAAAAAATCAGTTTGGAGCTCAAACATAATCTGTCGATGAGCAGGACTGAGGTGATGCCTTGGTTTGGGCGCAGTCCAAGGCCTGGGCTCAGCACCTGACACGTGTAAGGCTGGAAGGACTCCGTGTGCTCCAGCCAAGGATGAGCTCAGACACCTCGAGTGTCAAACCATGGGCTGAACACTCTGTGCAGCGTGAGCAGCCCTGGCTGCCCTCCCCTCCCCTCTTTAACCTGTCAGGATGCCCAGGAATCGTTCCCAGCCACAGGAACTGCGGTTCCTACACGGATCCTCATCCCCATGAACTGAGTGTGGATGGGTGGCAGCTCTGAACCTCAAAATTCCGAAAGATTCTGCACGGGGATTTCCCCTGAAGATGCTGTAATTGCTTTGTGCACACACAAACAAATGCAGCTGATTCCTTGCAACGCCTCATCATTCCCATAGGTGACTTCCAGGTCTGCTCCTTGGAAAATCCAAGCACAGTTATCCCCTTGACACATTGTGCTGCTTCCTCTGCTGCCAGGGAGGAACCAGGAGCTGCAGTTTTCCCCCATCACAAAGCTAAGGTTCGAATGTCAGCTGAGGGAAGGAGTTTCCAGGATTGAAATCCTTCCTGGGAAGCTGCAAGCTCTGCTCTGCAGCTGGTTTTTTTTCCTACAGGGATTATCAGTGCAGCCTCCATCAAGATCAGCTGTCTGGCACTAAGAGCCTAATTCCTTATTTTGGGGTTTTTCATATAGGTTAGCGTGGGAGTGAGATGCAGACAGATTAGCAGGCAGGTAACATATCCCAGAACACATGCCCAGAAACCCTGCTCCTCCCTCACTTTTTATCCATTGGCAGCCAGAAAGCTGCATAAAAAAAAAACCAAAAAAACCCCACCGAGCACTTCCACCCTCCTGATGTTATCCCAGGTCTCCCATTCCCAACTCCTGCCCATCAGCAGAGGGCATTGGGTCAAATCCTGCTCGTTTAGAGGAACACAGTGGCTCTTGGACACCCCTGTGAGCTGTTCATAAACCCTGCTGCCTCTCAGGCAGAGGCACCCAGGGCGTTATTGCTGCGAGAAAGAAAAGCTTGAGTGGGATTATTTTTAGCAGCCTCTGACAACCCAAAGAATTGTTTTAGGGCTGAATGTTTCCTGGCTGGCTTTATTGTCCTCAGCACACGGGGAAATCAGTTAAGTGGAGGTTTAATATCGTTATAGGGAATTAATACAGCAGCTTCCCCCAAAGCAGAAGGATGAAAATTCTTTTGTCATGCATGGCACAGGCCAATATAGCATTGGGGCATGGGGTTTAATTTTATATCCAGCAACAGGAGCCAGCTCATATTTGCAAGAGAAGAGCACAATTTCACATGAAACAGCATTTCCTCGCTGAAATCTATTATCTGGAAAATTTCTTGTTATTGGGGATGTTTCCCTAATGAGATTCTTTGATCTTTTTGGACAGCAGACTATTAAAAACTAATCAAGAGGATGTCAGCATTAGGAAGAAAACCACTGAGTGTCATCTCTGTGCTACCTGATGGCAACAGCTTGCAGGGTTTTACTTGACCTTTTAAACACCACCTTGCCTAGCAAAGCTTGGCTTTGGGCTTTTAATTCTCTCTCCTCTCCTGTTGTTGAGGCTGCTTTGAAACTGCTTGTGCCAACAGAATGAAAAATGGGGATTTTAAAAAAAATTTTTTTAGGTTTCTTTAGAGATACAGTTCAATATTGGTGCTTTGATCTCAGCAGTTTTACCTCGACCTTAGGCCAGGTTTTTCTCTCAGGAAACACTTAAGAGATTTCTCCTCCTGCCTGCAGCTGATTATTCCCCACTACACACACAGGGACAACAACTACAGCACGGAAAACCCATCCCAAGGGATCTTCCCTGGAAACCAAGGCTCAGCTCCGGTTTTTACCCCACCAAACCAAACCACTTTTGCCAGAAGGGGCCGAGCATTACCTTTTCTAGGAGTTGTCTCAGCTGCTTTGTCCTGGCGTCACGCGAGCACATCGTCTGCTGAGGTGCCACCACTGTGCATATACAACGTCCCTCGCTGTCCTGGGCAGAGCTGTACACCTGCCAGCTTTCCTCTGGGTTGGTAGGCAACACCTAATTAACACAGGGAAAGATGGGTTAATTAAGCAGGGGAGGCCTGGCAGGGCTGTGGGAGGTGAAGGGGAATGGGAGGAGGAAGCAGGATGGACGTGGCAGAGCTGTGCTGGAGGCTCCTCCGAGGGCCCAGCCGGCAAAATTCACTTGGAATGCAAAAATATGGATTGGGGACAAATCAAAGAAGGGGCTGAGCAGGAGACCAAGAGCTGAAACACGAAATGGGAAAGCGTGGACACACGGAAAGCCGCCCAGCAGTGAGAATTCCGGGTGCTGGGCACCTCTGAGCACACCGGGGTGGGGACCCCCTGCCCCGCTGTGGTGCCAGAGCACTTGGCATGTCCTTAACACCGGGAAAGGGACGTGCCCGAGCCAGCAGGGAGGGCACAGTGCCCTGCTGAGGGCTGAGCTCTCTGCTCTGCAGAGCCCTCCCGGAGCCGGCAGCCGGAGCTCAGCTCTCCCGAGTGCACGGACACCGCGAGTTCCGTCCCCTCTTTTCTCTGCCAGACTCCCCCGGGGATGAGGAGCTTCAGCAGACAACCAATTCCCTCCATTCCAGGCAGGGAAAGCCCGGAGCCGTGCCCTGTGCAGAATTCCAGCAGGGATGGGATGCAGTCTGGAGGAAGCAGCAGTGCCTGAGTTTCCAGGACCCGCCAGGGAAGGGAGCCCAGCCCCAAACACGGCGCATTCCCCTCGTAGCCCCCAAACCTCTCCGATCTTAATTTTCCTTTGATCTCGCAGCGCAATCCATGATTTAATCCCAACCCAGCCTCGGAACACTTTGAAGGTGTCACCGTGCCCCCAACCAGAGGGGAAATGTTCTTTGCATCGTTTCACTACAGGACAAATCACCCTGCGAATGCCCACGGTGACAGACATGCCCAGGCAGATGCACAATTGAATTCCCTGGCTTAAAACAACCGGGGGAAAAAAAATAATAATAAATGGATCTCATAAAGCCTGATCACATGGAAAAAATAAAAAAATTCCCAGCTTCATTCACTCAGCAGCACAACCACTACACGGAATACTCCGGCAAAAGCAGAGCTGCAATAGCGGAGCTCCGTCAGAAGGCACGGGCGTGCAGCCCCGCAGGAAGAAGGTGCCCGATTTTCCCTGCTCACGGAAGACAGACAGACAGACAGGAATGGTTTTCCCAGCCATTCCCGAATTGGGAAGCTCGGGCACAGCCCCAGCCCTCCAGCACAGCAGGGACAGGGGACGCCCAGCCCCACCGCCACACACGGCAACTTCCCGGCTGCATCTCCATCCCACCGGGGACGGACCGGGGACGGAGGGAGGGAGGCGGAGGAGCCTCCCGGGACTCGCACCCGCTGTCCCGGCGGCTTTCGCGGCGGCGACGAGGGAAACTTTGCATCCCTTTGGCTGCAGGGACGATGCGGAGCGGGGGGTGGGGGCAACCGGGTCGCCCCCAGCCATGAACGAGGGATGGCTGAAGCGGAGAAGAGGAGGGCAGAGGGAGAGATGCTCCCTGCACCGCCACCCCATCTCCTGCCAGCATCCCCCGTCCCCTCACCGCCCCATCCCCGCTCCCGCAGCACCGCGGGGGACACTTTGAGGCGATGTCCCCGAGGGGCGCTGCGGCTCCTGCAGGGAGGGACCCTGCCGGCCACTGGGACACCTGGGCAAGGAGAGATGTGACAGCCCAGGGGACAACCAGGCGGGGAGGGACTGGGCGGCGGCGGGGAGCAGCCGCAGGGACGCTCCGGGATGCGAGGATGCTCCGGGAGCTGGGATGCTCCGGGATGCGGGGACGCTCCGGGATGCGGGGATGCTTCAGGAGCAGGGATGCTCCGGGATGCGGGGACGCTCCGGGATGCGGGGACGCTCCGGGAGCCGGGATACTCCGGGATGCGGGGATGCTCCGGGAGCCGGGATACTCCGGGATGCAGAGACGCTCCGGGATGCGGGGACGCTCCGGGAGGCTGAGACTCTCCGGGCAGCCCTCCCCTTGCCCCGCCGCCCCCCGCACTTACTCCCGTGCTGCGGTCCAAGGTGCCGCCCGTGGCCGCCGTGAGTTTGGTGGTGTTGAGCCCCACGAGGGAGGGCAGCGTCTGCGACATCCAGTTGGTGATCATGGCCATGGTGCTGAGGACGACTCCAATCTTGAGTAAAGGCACAGACATGTCTGCGGGGGGGGCGGCAGGCACCCTTCATTCTGCACCGGCGCCGGGCTCCATGCCGCTGGGTTC